>JAJOZX010004758.1:0-117500 GCA_023014485.1 Bathynomus jamesi | reverse complement strand
TAGCCAGTCACGCATGGCTGGTCAGGGACTTTGCACAGGAATCTGTCTAGCTGGTTCTTGAAGTTATTCAGGTCTGTGTGCTGGAGGTTCCTCACGTCTTTCGGTAGGGCATTGAAAAGCTTTGGGCCTCGTATTCGGAGGGTATTTTCCATCCTCGTTTTCATGGCCCCCTTTCCCACCGCAGCTGGGACAGTACAAAATCTGCCACTTCTCTCATTCCAGTTTGTTTCTTTTATTTCTGAAGTTTGGGACAAAGCCCTCAAGTATTTTCTATACGCATATTATTGTGTACCGTTCGCATCGTCTTTCCAGATAGTAGAGTTTCATATATATATATATATATATTTCATTTATGCCTTCATAGTTTAAGTGGAAGTATGAAGAGTCAAACATGTTTTTAAACAGAGTACCATTCTGCCCATACGCCCATTTCAGGGCCCAAAAAATAGGAGGTCAAAGTACTGACGAAGCTTTCGTACGTCGTTTATCACCACTGAAAGCAACGATGCTTCGCGTTAGTCTCGTCCCAAGACCACCCGTAATCATATTAAATTGATAGCAATTTTCGTTAGTTTGTATTGCGGACACTATTATCAGTCCTGGTGCATGATTCTTAGGCTTGCTCTACACAAACTGGACCAAAAACCATAAGCATCCGCAATCGCGGTGGAGAAATGTATGTATAATAATTTAACGAGAATAGATTGAAAATTGGGAAATGTCCCGTAAAATTTTGTGAAATGAGTCTTTATTTGGGTTGTTTCGACGCCAAAACGAATTCCCAAAAGGTTTTAATCTATTTCAAATGTACAGTTTCGAACTCCGATTTTCATTCGATGTTTTAAAATTGTCTCGGCACAAACCTGGTAAACGTAAGAAACTTAGGTTAGGTTAGGTTGTATTAATTTTTCCACCCTAAAATGTACTTTTCTTAACAAATATATACATTTTCTACCGACAATTATTATTTTATTTTGTTTTTTCACAGTGCTTCAAACCGAAAAGATCTGTCCTGTCACGAATATTATGGGGGCAGGACTTTTGGGACAACCTGTACACACACACACACACACACACACACACATATATATATTATATATATACACGCAAACTCAGAATGGTCCCCTGAGAAAATTATAAGTTAAACACAGACCGTGCATGGAACAAGGAACTCTTCTGAGAAATTACATCCACTATAGTTCGATTAAGTAATGATAAATGACAAATACTATAGTTTTTTCTTTTTCATGATGTTAGCCCGACGTGGGCAACGGGTCACTCGCAAAGAGGTCCCAAAAAATATAGCTTCCCTCACCAGCTATCTGCAAAGCATATAGGATCCAGCTTTGGAACAGGATCTAGGGACGTGTTATGTGCCTTGAAAAGTGGACGCTCAATGTCCCGGTTGAGGTTTAAGTTTTGTTTTTTGGCTCAAAATACCGTGTGACCACAAAAATTGTCCCTGTTTTTAATCGCTTATTACTCAGTCATTATTGCAGCTTCACAAATGAAATAAAAAGCATTCGAAAGAGAACATTTTAAAGTTTTAATTTATTCTACATGTGTTCAAAGTGACGTCCCTGGACATTCTTACATTTCACACAACGGGAAAGGAAGTTATTTATTACATTTTCCAAAACGCTGCATTCAATGGACTGTACACTCTCTACCACCGCTTGCTTTAATTCTTCGATAGAGGATGGCTCTTGCCTGAATACTTTGTCCTTGACAAATCCCCAGAGAAAAAAGTCCATAGGTGATAGATCGGGAGATCTTGCGGGCCAGGGAAACTGCGAGCGATGAGAAATGAATCTTTGTTCAAAAAATCTTGTTAAACATTCCAGTGATTGCCTAGTTGTGTGGGCTGTTGCTCCGTCTTGCTGAAACCACTTGTTACTGCAGTTTTCTTGTTCAGAAACAGTGTTCAGCATTTCTACATATCTTTCTGAAGTTACTGAAAGCGGTCTCCTTATCTCTGGGTCCTCAAAAAAGTAAGGACCATAAACCTTGCTGCTACTCAAACCACACCAGACAGTAACTTTTGGTGAATGCAGAGGTTTCTCCAAGTGTATATTTGGCTTGTTGACCAACACCGGTAATTCTGTCTGTTGATGAACCCATTGAGATAGATGTGGCATTCATCACTGAATATTATGTCACTTAATCTTATCTGGTTTTGTTCAATTATTGTTTCAATGCGTTCACAAAACATCAAACGACGCTGGTAGTCTTGTTCGCTAAGCTGTTGCAAACACATAATTTTGAATGACTTCATTCTCAAATCCAACGTGATTATTTTCCGAATGCTCTCCCGTTTGATTCCTGTCACAGCTGATAGTCGTCTCACAGATTTCTTGTTGTCCGTTTCAAGCTGATTTGCGACTGAATCAATGTTTTCAGCGGTTCGCACACCTTTGCTGCGCCCAGAGTTGCCTTTATGCATGTTCTTGATTGAGCCGTGATGTTTCCATTTTGCGAAAATCCTGCGAATCGTTTTAGGATCTATGGTCCTTTGCTGACCGTATTGTCGTCTGAAAGACCGTTGGGTGGCAACTACCGAGCCATGTTTGATCATCTCTTCTGCGATGAAAACACGTTGCATGTCCGACAAATAACCCATGATTGTGGTGGATAAAACTGTCATTTTTTTATAAGTACTGATTTCGTATCCAGAATATCGAAAAAATTAAATAAAACTTTTAAATATTCTTTTTCGAAAGCTTTTCATTTCATTTGTGAAGCTGCAATAATGACTGAGTAATAAGCGATTAAAAACAGGGACAATTTTTGTGGTCACACGACAAATAACCCATGATTGTGGTGGATAAAACTGTCATTTTTTTATAAGTACTTATTTCGAAAAAATTAAATAAAACTTTAAAATGTTCTCTTTCGAATGCTTTTTATTTCATTTGTGAAGTTGCAATAATGACTGAGTAATAAGCGATTAAAAACAGGGACAATTTTTGTGGTCACACGGTACAATAGTTACCCCTTTTTCTTTGATGTATTCAATCCGACGTGAATGTAACGGTCTTTTGCTTATATTGAGGCTCTGAATGTAGTAGGCTAGGTGTAAGCTGTTAAACCCTAGAACCTGTCCTAAAGCCGGATCCTATCTGCTTTGCAGATAGCTAGTGAGGGAAGATATATTTTTTGGGACCCCTTTGCGAGTGACCCGTTGCCCACGTCGGGCTAACATCATAAAAAAGAAAAAACTATAGTATTTGTCATTAAGTTCACCAAAGAAGACGAATCCAACAACACCCTTCCCTTCCTAGATATTACAATAACTAAACAAAACAATAAATTTAGCACTTCTATATATCGAAAACCCACGTACACAGGCCTGGGTACTAATTTCCTAAGCCACATCCCTTTGCTATATAAAATAAACAGTATTAAAATTTTAATCCACCGTGCCTACCATCTTTGCTCCTCGTACTTATCTTTTCACCATGAAATAGAGTTAATCCTTAACTTCAGCATTAATAACTCTTTCCCAAAACATCTGTTACAGTCTTTAACCAGAAATTTTCTTAATAATATCTATCAACCCCCCCTTAAAATTCCTACTGTCAAAAAGACGTACAATATTTTTCATTCCCTTATTATGACCATATTAGCCATAAAATACTCTCAGAACTCCGTCTCTTACTCACGCCGCTTTACCCCCAAATTAAATTTCATTTCGCTTTTACCAACAACAATAGTATCAAATCCTACCTCAACCATAAAGAAAAAACACCCCAGCCACTTGCTTCGTCCACTATCTACGCTTTTGATTGTGTTCGCTGCAAAGCGAACTATATTGGCAGTACCATCCGCCAATATCAAACAAGAGTGGACGAGCATCGTGGGATCTCTACAAGAACTTCACAGCCCCTGAACAAACCCTCCAAATCTGCAATAAGGGATCACTGCCACCTCCACAACCACCCGTTACTTTCCTCCAATTTCAAAATTATCAACTCAGCCAACCAACTAATCGACCTCCGCATACTTGAGTCCCTTTACATCCTTAGTATCCAGCCAACCCTCAACGATTACAGTTCCGCTTTCAATTTAAACATTGCCAAATAAACTTTCAAAAGAAATCCACTATCACTCCGCCCGACTCCATCGTCCCAATGGAATTCTTTCAACAGGCAACCATTCCCAACCTTCTGTATAATTAGTCTCATTACAATCTGGTAAGAAATTTTACAATTCTGTTTCACTTAAACCATTTTATATTTTACTTTTCATCCATACTTTTATACTTCATATCATTTAACTTTTAATCTTTTAATTTAATACATATTGTAACTTGCTTTTAATTTTCGCTAATTGTAAGTAATTTTACAATTCTGTTCTACCTAAACCATTTTATATTTTACTTATTATCCATACCTTTATTCTTTATATCATTTAACTTTTAATCTTTTAATCTAATATACATTGTAACTTGTTTTTGATTCTCGCTAATTGTTGCGCCATTTTAATTTGTTGTTCGTTTATTTATTATACTTACTGTATTTATTTTTACTTGTTTTAAAATTTTTAGCACTGATGATGGAAATTGAATTTTTCCGAAACGTCTGTCAATAAACATGTACCATCTTTTCGTGCTCCTATTCCTCGCTAAGTTACGCTTCCCTAAGAACAAACCATTCAACCAAGGTATATATATATATATATATATATATATATAGTATACACACACAAGTATATACACTTGGTAGCCCCGTACCCGGTAGCAATCTGTGCGTTGGTCTCTCTCCACACGAAGGTGGTGGACCTACTTTTAAGCCTAGTTCATGTTAGGTTTGGTATAGGCATTGTGCAAAATACATATATATATATATATATATACATATACATACATACACACACACACACAGTGTGTATATATATATATATATATATATATATATATTGCGTAGTGGGATTTTCCACTCGTATTTAAAATATTTCTTTTGAAAGGAAATGAGAAACGATAAGATTTCGCTGAAAGACTTGAGAAGTAGTTGTTTTTGGCATATTGCGACCAGTGGACGTAAGAAAAGATTTTGCGTGACCCAAACTCATCCGTAATTCACTTACGGAATTTTGGTTTAGTTCTGAACAATAACAGTATTAGTGAATATTAGTGAACAGTGAGTGAACATTTAAGTAATAGTGAGTAAACATCCAAGTATTAGTGAATAAACATTTTGGTGAACATTTAAAATATTGTCAGTAATATAAATTAGGACTTAATTCTTTTCATAACTTGAACACTATTAAGACATTTATTTTTTAAAAGTTATACAGAGAAAAATCTTGTTTGTAACAACCAAATACTCGGATAACTGTTTGCCAGCGAATCAGAATGTTTAATCCAACCATGGTTGCATTAAACATCTGATTTGGTTGGCAAATAGAAAACCATCTATTTGCTTTTCATAACCGAGTAATTTTCTCTCTTTATTCTTAATTAGGTACCAAACAGTTAAGTACAATATTAAAAACAATGTTTATCCGGTGTCTCTTGTGCATTTTTTTTATGTACCAAATATCTTCAGGCTACTGGCCAGAAGAACCTTCTTTCGATTTTGGCGAGAGTAAGTACAGTACATTAGGAATTTAATTTCTTTTGTAAATATTCAAAGGTAATTTACAAACAGTTGAAATGTGATTATTTACGCGAGAATGCGTTAGTCTTTTCAGGTGATTATAATTATCTTGACTTGGTTCCTCTTCATTCGAAATCTTTATGTAACTTGTATTAAAAGCTTTTAATTGTTTGCGCGAAACCAATGAGCCAAAAGAAGGCCAAAGAGTTAAACGATATTTTATTTATTTTAAAATGAATTTTCAACAAAATTTCTAATAATTTGCTATTTTTGTAAAAATTGAGAACAGTTTAGTATATGCAACGATCATTAGTGAAAACTGATAAAAACTAAAAATAACTCTTGGTCAACTGGTTTTATTATATATATATATATATATATATATATATATATATGGGAATGAACTCAGAATGGTCCCCTGAGTTTTTTATGATACACACAGACAGTGCATGGAACAAGGAACTCTTCTGGGATAATTAAATCCACTATAGTCCGAATAAGTAATGGTAAATGACAAATACCATAGTTTTTCTTTTTCATGATGCTAGCCCGACGTGGGCAACGGGTCACTCGCAAAGAGGTCCCATAAATATAGCTTCCCTCACCAGCTATCTACAAAGCAGACAGGATCCAGCTTTGGGACATGGATCTAGGGTTTAAAGCACCTAGCCATGCTACATTTAGAACCTCAATATAAGCAAAAGACTCGGTGCCTTCACGTCAGATTGAATGCATCAAAGAAAAAGAAAAAGGGGTAACTATTATATTTTTAGCCAAAAACCAAAACTTAAACCTCAACTGGCTTTAAACCCTAGGCTTTAAACCCTAGATCCATGTCCCAAAGCTGGATCCTGTCTGCTTTGCAGATAGCTGGTGAGGGAAGCTATATTTATGGGACCTCTTTGCGAGTGACCCATTGCCCACGTCGGGCTAGCATCATGAAAAAGAAAAACTATGGTATTTGTCATTTACCATTACTTATTCGGACTATAGTGGATTTAATTATCCCAGAAGAGTTCCTTGTTCCATGCACTGTCTGTGTGTATCATATATATATATATATATATATATATATATATATATATATATATATATATATAATAAAATTGTAGGTCCCCTCCGCCACCACGGAGGACATACACAATTACGAACACATTTAGGTAGATCAGCCATGAGTGGATCCTAGGGTCTTTGTTGGTCTGAAACATTATAATATATATATATATATATATATATATATATATATATATATATATCGTAGATAACGGGGTACTGTTAGGGAACCAACATTTGAAGCTGAAAAGGATGATCAACGCTCCCGTCAACAGTATGAGGATTTAATATTAGAAGTTTCGGAAGTCAGACTCCCATCATCAGTGGGTAAAAACAATAAGTAAAATAAAATAAAACGGGTGAATGACTAGTCAGACAGGTACATACATGATTAACTTAATTGAAAAACTTCCAATTTTAAATCAGTAATGTTGCGGAACAAGCTTGAGTCACGCGAGTATGTGTTGAATATGCGATTGTTTTTTTGTTTTGTGCGAGTGAGAGCGCGAGATATGAATGGCGAATGTATGGGTATTGGATATTGTATTATTGGTTGTGACCGGCGAAGAAAGTTTGTCCTTTTTCCGTCTGTATTTGAAAGTGTTAAAAAGTTTGTTCGAATTGTAAACTAATGAATATTGTGATTTGTGGTCGAATACCACTGTTCAACAATGATTTTGTCTCAGGAAAAGCTTTATGTCATTATTATTATATAGTTTCTAACACTGATTACAAAAATGGTCTTATTATTTTCCTATCACGTATAGTTTGAGAAATGTCCATTATTTTGTTTTGGAAAAAATATTAAATTTTTGTAGTAAAATCCGTTCATTTATTTTATTATGTCGCAACTCTGACCACATTTTACATTTGGCAACACTGCATTGCAAGTGATTATCACTTGGGTTGACGCAATAGTGTAGGCCTTGTCATGCAATAGTGTTTCATGTAGTACCATCCTATAAACGTGCATATACAATAATTGTATAATATTTTTTAAGATTTCATGGAAACTATGCGTGATACGCCAAAATGAATAACATTTTCGGAATGAGCAGCAGCGTCGACTTCATATAGACCAGCTTTGTTTGTTGCTGAGACAGAATAAAAGTAAAAATTTGTTGTTCACTGTAATTAAAAGTTAAATTGTTTTACATATTTTGTATTTACTTTAATGTTTAAAAGTGACAGGTTATAGATTGAATTCGTGAGTGAGTGAGTGAATATAAATTAATGAAAGAGTTGACAAGTTGAATGAAATTCGAGATTATTGAAGAACAACACGTACGAAACCTCTGTGCGAGGAGGAGGTAAGGTTAATTCATATTGAATTTTAATTACATTTGTAGCTTTTGAACCACGGATCGTGTATAAATTGTTTATAAATTGTATAACGAACTAGTACTGTACATTTCGTGTTAACGTGGCCGCTCAAGGCTACTAGATAAGGTAAGATTTTTGTACTTTTGAAAAAATGTTAATTGTATTCCCTTATTATATTTTGTAACATTATTCCTGTTATTACGAATTTGGTGTTAGGGTTAAATAACTAATTTATTCTTTTCTTTAAATTGATTCAGCGTAGGCTAAGGTTTGTTAATTCAGGGTTTTGCCCTGGTTGTTATTAGTGTTTTATGTTAAAAATAATAATTTCTATTCTAAAACTTTAAAATAAATAATTCGTGTTTGTTGTACCCGATACCCAAACCGAACTCGTGTACTTTCAATAATAAGGTTTTCAAGTTGGTTTATTGATAACCTAACCCCGCCTCCAGTCAACCTTACCCGAAGTAAAGAACTCGCGTGCATTTCGCTCGCGTAATGTCGTGCGGTGACAGAATTGTCCACGAGGACTTAGAATCCTCTCGTTCCTAAAGGAAGCGTGGAAGGACCCACGAATAGGGCTACTCCTCATTTTCTCCTTTTCGCACGCCTTCTTCCACCGCATCTTACTCATCTTTCTCTCACTTTTGCTTTTCCTTTCACACACGCTCTCCTTTACATACTTTTCCATCCCCACACAGATAGCCCCCATATATAGCCCATACAACCCACGCTCCGCCACATACCCACGATAACATTGGCATCCCCAACCACGGGCTTTGAAACGTTGAATAGAGGAGGGGTTTGGTTTTAATTTTTGGAAATTTTCATTTTGTATCAGGATCATTTTTTGTGGAGATTATACAGATTTATTTAGTTTGGTATTTTTAAGAAATATTCTCAAGTGTATTAAATTGTATAAACTATATAGAGCAAATAAATTAAAAGTACTTCACCGCAGAGGATACTAATAAGGCAGCCACCGCATCCAACCACATTCCCCCACAGCCACCCTCGATAACAGTAAGAGTAAAATTATAGTCACAACTACAATCTTAAATTCAATCGAGTTTGATATTTACACAAAATTAAAATACAAAACTAAAAGAGAATTATATATATATATATATGATTAAGGTAAAGACGTACAATACTGAAAGCCTGTTTAATTTAAGTCCAATCGACAACGTTTCGGGTTACTCACCCTTCATCAGGCTTTTATCAAAAAGAATAAACTAAAATTAATAAATAACACAAACATAAGCAAATGAAAATTGGTAAAACGTAAGGTAGCCAAAAATTAAAAGTTTTAAAAAGAAAAGGTATAACCTAAGAACAAAATAAAGGGGTGAGAAAATGCAATTAAAGATATAAAGTCACAGTAAAATTAGATATAAATGATAAGACCTAAACTAACACCATCATAAAAAGATAAAAAATAAGTAAAAGACAAAATTAATATAAAAATAAAAGCAAGTAAAAACACAGAAACGTACCTCTATCAGACACATGACCTAAAGGAACTAGACAGACAGAACAAGAAAACAGTACAGAAGGAAAACATGGTTGTAAGCTAATTAATATAGAGGGGGAAACAGCCAGAATCACTTCTTAGGGTATACCTTTTTTTTTTTAACTTTTAATTTTTGGCTACCTTACGTTTTACCAAGTTTCATTTGCTTATGTTTGTGTTATTAATTTTAGTTTATTCTTTTTGATAAAAGCCTGATGATGGGTGAGGTAACCCGAAACGTTGTCGATTGGACTTAAATTAAACATGCTTTCAGTATTCTACGTCTTTTACCTTCATCTTGAATATTAAACGACGTCTCCTTAGGAGGAATCCTATCTCATATATATATATATATATATATATATATATATATATGCTGCAAACCCACAAGGAAAAAGAAAAACGATTCCAAGGCCTTTCGTGTATTCAAAGCTACACCTCGTCAGGGAATGAAGATAAACGGCGAGATACCCATAAATATATACAATGTACAGGAAAAACAAAACAATTAGCACATACTTAACAAGGGTTAATGAGAGGCAAAAGAAATTTTAACATGATATCGTCAATTTTATACGTCCCCGCACTGTTATTGAAATTGCTTTTAAAATGAATAAATGCACATTCTAGAATATTTCGTTCTATTATATCTCTGTTTTTAACAAGCGCTTTAGAACTACCCCACTTGATGCTATGGTTACATCTATACATATGGTTAAATAAAGCATTGGAAGTATTAGCTGTTCTACAAGCATATTTATGCTGTTTTACCCTAATATCTAACGTTTTACCGGTTTGGCCTATATATACTGAGTTACATTGTGTACATCCGATCGAATACACACAACCAACAACATTATCAGGGCTATTCTTTATTAGGCGTGATTTAACAGTATTATTATACTTAAAGATTACATTAATGCCAATTGCTTTAAGTACAGTTGGAAGGTATTTATTCATTTTAAAAGCAATTTCAATAACAGTGCGGGGACGTATAAAATTGACGATATCATGTTAAAATTTCTTTTGCCTCTCATTAACCCTTGTTAAGTATGTGCTAATTGTTTCGTTTTTCCTGTACATTGTATATATTTATGGGTATCTCGCCGTTTATCTTCATTCCCTGACGAGGTGTAGCTTTGAATACACGAAAGGCCTTGGAATTGTTTTTCTTTTTCCTTGTGGGTTTGCAGCATTTATTCATTTCACGTGTTTTATTGTGAAATTCATCCCATATGCTACATATATATATATATATATATATATATATATATATATGTTACGTTTTTTTTTTGCGAAATCGGTCTTTTTGCAAATTCTCCGGTCAGTTTGCAAAGAAACCAAAACAATAGTAATTTTACAAAATGGCCTTAAATGTTTGATCATTTTGCAAAAACACAAAAATCGGTCAATTTGCAAAAAACACAAAAATCGGCCACTTTGCAAAATCACCAATAATCTTGTCGGTGTATTTGCAAAATCTCTTGTTCTAATACTGTAGAACCTACTAGCTCCTAAACTAACCTAACCTAACCACAATGACACTGTTGGTTAGGTTAGGTTAGGAGCTAGAAGGTTCTACAGTATTAGAACAAGAGATTTTGCAAATACACCGACAAGATTATTGGTTATTTTGCAAATTGACCGATTTTTGTGTTTTTGCAGAATGATCAAACATTTAAGGTCATTTTGTAAAATTACTATTGTTTTGGTTTCTTTGCAAACTGACCGGAGAATTTGCAAAACGACCGATTTTGCAAAAAAAATGTAACA
Organism: Bathynomus jamesi; assembly: GCA_023014485.1. NCBI lineage: Eukaryota > Metazoa > Arthropoda > Malacostraca > Isopoda > Cirolanidae > Bathynomus > Bathynomus jamesi. The sequence continues at coordinate 106,241 of JAJOZX010004758.1, read as the reverse complement.
TATATATATATATATATATATATATATACCTGATGGACGAAAATAACCTGGACACTTTTGTTTTCCTACAAATTTCAAACTAGTCAAGCTAATGCACCCAAATTAGTATAAGATGTAGCCAATAGTATAGTTATCATGGCTAAAAATTTCAATGGACCTCATATAAAACTTACCCTATTGATATCGATATTGATATTGGTCCCCCATTCTCTTGAATTACGGCCAGTACTCTCCTTTTCCACTGATCTATGGATGACTTGATTTTGTCTTGGGACACCCTAGGCCAAACAACCTCAATTCTTTGTCAAAGTGCTTCCAGGCTTGAAAATGGTTCCCTGCGACAATGGTACACCAATGACTTCAGCTCATTCCACACGAAGTAATCCAGAGGATTTAAGTCAGGAGAATTTGGTGGCCATTCTTCACTTTTTATGAATTCAGGAATGTTCGCCATCAAAAATTCTTGGGTTGCCTTGGCTGAATGAGATGGTGCATTGTCTTCAACAAAATATAAAATCTTCGTTCCGGTACAAGTCTTGGCATTTCGGTAAAAGTTCTCCGAGATGTTCATTGTAATTATGCGAGTTCATTTTTGTTTTCTGTGGATCAGTAAAGAATAATTTGGTTTTTCCATTGTAAGAAACATCACAAGATACCATTAATTTCTTGGAAAATCGTGAAATTGGATGATAAAGACGGTCTGGTGGGATTTCCGATTTTGAAGTTAATGCATTGACTCGGTTGTTTTGTCGATTTGTTGATACAGTTAATGTAAAGTCGGACTCATCTTGAAAAAATGCGTTTAATGTCTGCTAAATTAAATTTCCTGTACAAAGAATTACACCTTTCTAACCGTTTTCCCATGTCCTATTTTGTTATTCTGGGGCACTCAATCTTTTAAAAGATCTGATTCCTTTACTTTTCATTATGTTTTGGACACTGTCGCGCGATATATTTAAATTATTCACCATTTTTCTCTGCGAAAGATGAATACTAGGATTATTTTCCTGCGACAACGCATGTTCTTCAACGTACCTTTCCTTTTCTCGAGTCCGAGCAGTACGCGGACGACCGCTGCCACGTTTTCTGTCAGTTGACCCTGATTGTCTAATTTTATTTATTACGTATTGTACTGTACTTCTTTTCCAATTTTTTCCCGGAAATTCCCTAATTATTTTTTTAGCACTCCATCCCTTCTCGGCAAAACACGCCTTTATAACAGCTAAGTCTTCTTTACTTAAAACCATTACGATAGAATTTTAATTATCACCACAAGAAAAAAAGTAAGAAAAAACATTCCATCAGCCAACAGTTCTTAAAGAAATCTGACACTGCTAGCCTACCAACTCGCCATGTGGCCACTTATCATTGTCTTAGGTGCGCATGCGCAAATTGCTTGTTTTGTAGCGAACATCTGACACATCCAATTGTGTAGTCAGCTTCAAAAAATCTCGCTGTTTGTTTCGTCAAGTTAAATTTTTTATAATTAAGAAACGGCCAAAGATAATTAACTGAGTTTTTCACACATGATAACCATACTATTGGCTACATCTTGTACTAATTTGGGTGTATTAGCTTCACTAGTTTGAAATTTGTAGGAAAAACAAGTGTCCAGGTTTTTTCGTCCACCCGGTATATACCAGTATATATATATATATATATATATATATAGCCGGTCGAAATTTTATATTGAAAAGGTACATATTGTGAGGGGTTTGAATGGAACACAGGAACCCCCTCACAAATTATTTTCGCTGTTTAAAGCCTCCTACCGTGGTATAATTTTTCACGTTTTGACCTATATTGAAGAATATTCTATTTATACGAGACTTACTCTACATTCAGGTTTTTTGATGATATAAATCATTATTAACGTATAATATTTTATTTAATAATGTAGAGTATTAGGAAAATTAATTAAGTACAACAATATATTCAGAAGAAAAAATTAGAGGCATAATAAATGTGCTAAAATTCAATTCACTTTTTCATTGTTCCTTATCACATCAAAAGGGAAGAAATTTTTCAGTATCATTAGGAAATTTTATTTCATATGTTTCTTACTCATTCCATTGGGCCTTCCATTCAAACTTGGGCAGTTTTCGCCTTGATTCTAATGAGTTTAAGATAAACTTTTGACGGTTGTCATATCCTATTCTTTCCTGACATGCCTTTGTTACTAGGTTCACTGCCCTTTCCACACTTTGACTGTGGCATGGAAAAGAAGCTATCTCCAGTGGCTTACATCGAGCCTGTAGTTGCTCATCGTCGCTAAAATTGTTTAGCAGCGGTGGAGGAGTAATGATCTATTTTTGCCAATCGATCATCTCGGTGTAGTCAGTAGATTGGAGTAGTATAGCCGCAAAAGGGTAGAGTGCAGGAATGTTGCAATGATCAAATGTTGCAAAGGGGGGATAGGGTGTTACAAAGGGGGCGGGGTATGCAACACCTCAATGTTGCAAAGGGGTAGGCAACAACTCAATGTTGCAAATGGGTATGCAACAACTCAATGTTGCAAAGGGGGATGGGGGATGCTGCAGGCGCAACAAGGGGTCATGAAACTTGGAGGCTGCGTTATCCCCAAAGAGAAAGAAAGGAGAGAAAGGAGGAAAGGTGTTCACCTGGCAGGAGCCAAGTGCATATTAAGACTTCAGCCAAGTAGGCGTTGTCTTATAGGCTCCTAATCAGCCAGTTGGCTGAATCAGCCAGTTGGCTTAGAAGGCGTAAATGGCTAGTTCAGGTTGAGTTGCCAGATACCACTTTTTATTGTTCAGGTATACATTATTATGGAGAGTTGCTAGATACCATTTTAATTGTTCAGGTATACATTATTATGGAGAGTTGCCAGATACCATTTTAATTATTCAGGTATACATTATTATGGAGAGTTGCCAGATACCATTTTAATTGTTCAGGTATACATTATTATGGAGAGTTGCCAGATACCATTTTAATTGCTCAGGTATACATTATTATGGAGAGTTGCCAGATACCATTTTAATTGTTCAGGTATACATTATTATGGAGAGTTGCCAGATACCATTTTAATTGTTCAGGTATACATTATTAAGTTGCCAGATTGTACCATTTATTTAATTAATTCTTAAAAGTTGATTTAGAATTCCGCTAGTAGGTTTAGAAGGCGTAACATGATATAATTGTTTACAACCAAAAGAATTAAGTAAAACAACATTGCAGCATTCTGTTTATTATAAATATATAGAAAATAAATATACATTTGAATAATCAATAATAATAGTTTAAGAAATATGAACGAGGAATATGCATATAATCAAAAAAATATATCCTTCAATATAACAGTACAGGAGAAATATATACACACACACACACACACACAATTATGGAGATATATAGAAATAAATATACATTGGAATGATCAAAATCGTATAATCATCAATATAGCAATAATATATATATATATATATATATATATATATATATATATATATACACAAATATGTTAAATATATAATTTCACTTTTTTTTTCAAAATACTAAACTCGCACTTAATCGAGTCTACAATTACATCATTATTGCTCTGCATTACGCACTATATGCGGTTTAATAATCAGAGCTGGGCACTTGCGTTTTTTGCCCGTTTTTTTGCGGTACTGCGGTACTGCGGTACTACTACCGCACTACCAAACCGGTACCGCATAACGCAGTACCGCAAACGATCGCTGAAAGTACAGCAGTACCGCTACCGCATTCAAATTTCCCGCGGTACTTTCCGCGGTACCGACCAACACGGTAGTACCGCAGTACCGCAGTACCGCAAAAAAACGGGCAAAAAAACGCAAGTGCCCAGCTCGGTTAATAATATTTCACCGCTTAAAGTATAGGGAAACCTGTACTCGATATGAAGGGCTTTCATATCGTTCAGTACTATTTTCGTTCCCACTTTACAACCGGTTGGTAAGTCATCTTTAAATACGTCTAGAATACAATCAAAAGCACGCGCAAAGAGTTCATCGTTAGCTACATTATTAAACACAAGTTTATAAACACGCCTTTCCAATCGAGGGTTTATTTCTACCGACCCGAGCTTTTCAATCGTGAACTCATCTTCACTCAACATAGCGGCAATTGAAATAATCTTCTAAGTCGTTACGACAACTGCTCGTTATATAAAGAAATAGTTCTTCAGGGTGAACGGTGTAGGTGAGCTCAGCCTTGTACCGATCAACTGCTTTGTACCAAAGTTCATGGTATTTCAAAGAGTCTAAACTTTTTAAACAAACGTCCAGCTCTAGACCTTTCTCACCTTGTTCAGCCCTACACTCGGTAAGCCCATCGAGCAGAGCGGTGTATGCGTATTCAAGTACTGTATCAAAATAAAGCATATCCGTAACACGCGCGTCTAATATAGGTTTCAGCTTGCGGAATCCAACGATTTCAAACATTCTGTCGAGGAGGAAACGGTTTCGCGTAGGAACAAGAGCGTTATTATCAGAAGCATTCTTCCACATCAGCCGTATATCAATGCATGGCCGATCGTTATTTATACACAACGTACATACAACGGCGTATGAGGGTGCGTCACTAATCTGCTCTCTTCTTGTACCTACGTTAGCAGGTATTTTATAACGATCTTCACTCCACTTCTCAACTATCACGAAGATTCTATTCATCTCCTCGACACTTAAATAAACAACATTCCGTTTGTTTGTTTGTCTACATTCCGTTTCCAGTACATAGCTAACGGTACCGGATTTACGCCTGAACACGCGCAACGATTTCGTCACGGACACATCGTACGAGGCGTTGAGAATGCTGCTCAAAGGAAGTTCCATCGTATTCGAGGAGCGCGCGTCCACTCGGTTCAAGCTCTGAGATAACTATGAGTCGTGTGAGGCACGCAGGTAGGCAGGAACGGTTCGATGGGCGGCTAACTCACCCTGATGATACGTGAATTGGCTTGTTCGAACTCGTATGATCCGTGAGGTGCGAGTCGCACCATAATCAACGTGTGCGGCGAATTGTTGTACACCATTATATTGGGTAGGTGTTTTTTTTCCGGTACAAGAATTAATTTCGGTTTTGACGTTTTATTAGTACCAGACTACGCACCAGACAGTTTCCCTCAGGATAATTTTCACGAACTAGGCACATTTTATAATGTTTTATCTCTCCTAAACATCTTCACACTCCGGCGCACTATTTGAGAGGAACATATGCTCATATTTTTCCTTTCTGCCCAGCAAACGATACTCGTCTCTAAAGTCTGTTAAAAACTCACTACGAACCTCATCATGATATACATTAACATAGTGATAAAAATACTTAAGATTGTCCATGATGACGAGATTCACATTTTCAGTCGTAGGGTATGAGTAATCGACATGGTGTAACATGACATAATACCGCTTGTCACACCACCCATCCACAAGACTCATTATCCATACCTGCTGTTTCTCTTCTGCACGCGTTGTTTCTTTTACTTCACGGTATATGTGAGACTTTATAAAGTTTAGCTCTACAGCATACTTCAGCACATCGTCTGTGCAACGAAAACCTTCAACGGTCTCACCAGAACATCCGTAGAGTATTTGTACATCTTGCAACTTCGCACTATCCAATGTGGTTTTAAAAGAGGCATAGGAGGGGGGAATAGGAAGTTTTTCGGTATCCACCACATCTTCACACTTTGCTGAATACCATTTCATAAACGTTGTACAAGCAATATTAAAGGTAGCCATTTTCTTCTACGCTGGCGAATACACGTCTGCTCTCAAGGGCTTACTGCAGTCGACTGACCACGCAGGGAATCCCAGATAGTAGCATGACTCACGTTGCTGGTCTTACAGTGGGCGGAGCTTAGAACTTTCACCTGTGCACACACACACAACAGTGGGCGGAGCTTAGAACTTTCACCTGTGCACACACACACACACACACACAAAGGAGAAAGTGAAACGCTAATTGAAACATGATTTATTTAATAAACGAGATATTCAAGTTACAGTACTGGCCAAATTATTAGGAATTTTTTTAAAATTTCATTTTTTGGTATAAAATGTTAAATTAAACCAATTTTAAACGTTGAAAAGTTATTTATTTCTACACAAGAATACATGGTCATTATTTAGCAATAGTTTAGTACTTAGTTTGACCCACCTTTGCTGCCATAATGGCTGCGACACGCTTCGGCATGCCATGAATCAATTTTTTGCATAATTCTTTAGTCGAACGAAGCGTGTTTGTTCGTCAGTTGTCGTTTGGTTGTCGTGCGATGCGGGTGTGTTTCTCTTTCTTTTACGTGTCATTGTAACTACCGTTTAATTTAAATAGTGTATTTACCCAATTTCGGCAATTATTTGTTACAGTTTTTAAGTGAATTTGAAAATGGGGCGAAAGAATGACTTGAGTCCACGGAAAATTGGGCAAATACAGGTTTTATTAACTTCTTCTACATTTAAACAAAAGGAAATCGCTGCCAAACTCCATGTTTCACCACAGTCAGTACTTCGTATTAAGAAAAAAATGGTATTTGGAGAAAATGTAGGCCCCAAAAGGGTTGGAAGATGCGGCAGAAAAAGGGTAACGACTCCAAGAACTGATAGACAGATTGCAATTTTGTCTCTTAGAAATAGAAGAACTACTTGCAAAAACATTTCCAGTAGTCTAGCAGCTGATGGCATCAATATTATATTAGTCGTAGAACAGTCAACAGGAGGCTTCTAACTGCCGGCTTCAAAGCCTACCGCCCAAGGAAGAAGCCCAGGCTCACTGAGGCTATGAAGAAGGCACGTTTTGCATGGGCAAAGGAACACATTAACTGGACTAGTGAGGATTGGGAACAGGTAAGAATAATATTTAACATTAAATAGAATGTTAATACAGTAAATACAGTATGCATAGAAGTGTATTTACAGTACGTGATAAAACTGCAGTAAAAATATCTGTAAAGCAGCAAGTCATACTGTACTTCGTTTTAGCTGTACTTCATACGCTATGCACTGACTCTTTCACAGGGCTTTCTTTGATTGCAGGTGGTGTTCTCCGATGAGTCAACGATTGCCGTGCTTGACGATCGTGTTCAAAGTGTAAGAAGGAGGCCTGGAGAAGAATTTTTGCCTGAGTGTCTGATGAAAACGGTGAAATTTCCAAAAAAGATCATGGTTTGGGGAGCAATTTCTGTGCATGGAACTAGTCGTTTGAGCATTGTTGAGGGGAATATGAACCAAGTCAAGTATATAGAAGTACTAAGAAGACGTCTACTGCCTCAAATAAGGGAATGGTATGGTAATAGACGTTGGATTTTTCAACAAGACTCAGCTCCATGCCACACGGCAAAGTCGGTTAAAAAATGGTGTCATGAAAATAGTGTTCGGTTGCTCCCATGGGCTGGAAATTCTCCAGACATGAACCCAATCGAAAGTTTATGGTGTATTTTAAAGGACGTAATCCATGAAACGCCGATAACAACAAAACACCAACTCATAGAGCGACTTATTCAAGTCTGGTTTCACTCTACACGTATTAAGGAATTATGCAAAAAATTGATTCATGGCATGCCGAAGCGTGTCGCAGCCCTTAAGGCAGCTAAGGGGGGTCAAACTAAGTACTAAACTATTGCTAAATAATGACCATGTATTCTTGTGTAGAAATAAATAACATTTCAACGTTTAAAATTGGTTTAATTTAACATTTTATACCAAAAAATGAAATTTTTAAAAAATTCCTAATAATTTGGCCAGTACTGTATATATATATTTACAAATACGATTTAATAAACGAGATATTCAAGTTATATATATTTACAAATACCTGTAATAAATAAGTTAACAATAGATACATCAAAGATTATATACAAGACATACATATTTACAAATACGTGTCATAAGTAAGTTAACAATAGACGCATCAAAAGTTATGGTATCCAAAGGGTACGGTATCATAGGTACCAGGTAACTGGTAACGTTTCCTATAGGTGTTACGGCACACCTTCGTACCCCTAAGTTCCTTCACGCCCCCCAGCTTCTGCGCCCGAAAATTGTGGGTGCCTACAGTTAGTTGGGGAGGTCGTTCGCCCTCATCATCATCGTCCAAGCACACTAGATCCTTCAACGATTCAAATTTAACAACCCGCCGATTCGCATGGTTGAGCGTAATACCCTTTGCCTTCACGATATATTTCATATCCTCCCCCACCCTCACCCGTACCCCATAAGTTTTAGGTCCTGTTGAGACAAAAGAGTCGGCGTATGCGTTGTCCCCATACTCATCCTTGATCTCATCAGTGATTTCGCCGAGGAACTCCCCAATAGCGGGCATGTATTCACCCTCCCTCTCTGTGAATATCACCGAAACAACCCCCGCAGTTACGGACACAAGGCTATTTACTGGCTCATACACCTACAGCAACAGACAGGTGTATACATAAAGCACGCCTGCAACACGGGTGAAGTACCCATTAAGATTAATGGACGTGTTTTTTGGGTTGATGGGTTAAGTGAAAACCGTGTCACTGGTGTGAAGACTGTGTACTCCTTTAACGGATGCTGGTGGCATGGATGCCCCCGTCCTGAGTGCGGAATCGCCTGAGATATCCACGGTAGATCTCCTGCCGACTGTCTTGCATGGACCCGCACCCGCGATCAACTTATAGGATCACAGTTCACTCACAAAGTCTTGTGGGAGCATGAATATGATGCACGGATGGAGACAGACGAGGTGTACCGTGAGGAAATAAACACGATCAAGCGTTCAATGGTGCTGGATCCTCTCAAATGTGGTGATAGCTTGTTTGGAGGACGTACAAATCCATTCAGACTATACTTTCCACTTACGGAGGGCGTGAAGCTCCATTACTACGATTTCTGTTCTTTATACCCATACGTGATGAAGAACAATCCGTACCCCGTGGGCGCTCCTGAGAAACTGGTGGGACCTAACCTGCCCTCCATCAATGAATTTTCAAGAAATTTGAATGATCGTTACTTTGGGCTCTCTTTCGTAGACGTACTCCCCCACGCAATTTATGGATGCCAATCTTACCTGTCGTTATCGACCACAAGCTCATGTTCCCACTGTGCGTGAAGTGCGCGGAAGAGAATAACGGCGATTGTAACCATATACTCCACCAGCGTAAGATCAGAGGCGTATATACAAGTCCTGAGCTGGCCCTAGCCGTACGCCATGGGTATAGAATACTGAAGATACATGAGGTGTGGAGGTTTCAGAAGCTACCCAACCTTTTCACACCATATATAAACGCATTTTTGAAGGATAAGGTTGAGGCATCAGGGTATCCGCGAGGAGTTGATACCGAAGATGAAAAGTCTGCCTATATTCAACGTTACCGCGACCGCGAAGGTATACAACTTGATCGTGCACAAATTGCAAAGAATCCTGGCAAGCGCTTTAGTGCAAAGTTGTGTCTAAACAGTCTACGGGGAAAATTTGCACAGAATACCGGCAAAGGGAACATTCATTTGCCACAAAGTTATAGTGATGTCTGGGATTATGCCAATGCTCCCGATAAAGAGGTCATGGAGGTGGTGAATGTAGGTAATACTTACATAATAAAGTACAACAACACTGAATTGGCCACAGATACCTCAAGGGTTACAAACATACCTGTGGCCAGCTTCACAACAGCCTACGCCCGTATAAAACTTTGGGGTCTATTGCATTCTCTTGGGCAGAGAGTATTGTATGCCGATACAGATAGCGTGATATTCACAGAGAGGGAGGGTGAATACATGCCCGCTATTGGGGAGTTCCTCGGCGAGCTCACTGATGAGATCAAGGATGAGTATGGGGACAACGCATACGCCGACTCTTTTGTCTCAACAGGACCTAAAACTTATGGGGTACGGGTAAGGGTGGGGGAGGATATGAAATATATCGTGAAGGCAAAGGGTATTACGCTCAACCATGCGAATCGGCGGGTTGTTAACTTTGAATCGTTGAAGGATCTAGTGTGCTTGGACGCTGATGATGAGGGCGAACGACCTCCCCAACTAACTGTAGGCACCCACAATTTTCGGGCGCAGAAGCTGGGGGGCGTGAAGGAACTTAGGGGTACGAAGGTGTGCCGTAACACCTATAGGAAACGTTACCAGTTACCTGGTACCTATGATACCGTACCCTTTGGATACCATAACTTTTGATGCGTCTATTGTTAACTTACTTATGACACGTATTTGTAAATATGTATGTCTTTTATATAATCTTTGATGTATCTATTGTTAACTTATTTATTACAGGTATTTGTAAATATATATAACTTGAATATCTCGTTTATTAAATCGTATTTGTAAATATATATATAACTTGAATATCTCGTTTATTAAATAAATCATGTTTCAATTAGCGTTTCACTTTCTCCTTTGTGTGTGTGTGTGTGTGTGCACAGGTGAAAGTTCTAAGCTCCGCCCACTGTTGTGTGTGTGTGCACAGGTGAAAGTTCTAAGCTCCGCCCACTGTAAGACCAGCAACGTGAGTCATGCTACTATCTGGGATTCCCTGCGTGGTCAGTCGACTGCAGTAAGCCTTTGAGATCAGACGTGTATTCGCCAGCGTAGAAGAAAATGGCTACCTTTAATATTGCTTGTACAACGTTTATGAAATGGTATTCAGCAAAGTGTGAAGATGTGGTGGATACCGAAAAACTTCCTATTCCCCCCTCCTATGCCTCTTTTAAAACCACATTGGATTGTGCGATGTTGCAAGATGTACAAATACTCTACGGATGTTCTGGTGAGACCGTTGAAGGTTTTCGTTGCACAGACGATGTGCTGAAGTATGCTGTAGAGCTAAACTTTATAAAGTCTCACATATACCTTGAAGTAAAAGAAACAACGCGTGCAGAAGAGAAGCAGCAGGTATGGATAATGAGTCTTGTGGATGGGTGGTGTGACAAGCGGTATTATGTCATGTTACACCATGTCGATTACTCATACCCTACGACTGAAAATGTGAATCTCGTCATCATGGACAATCTTAAGTATTTTTATCACTATATTAATGTATATCATGATGAGGTTCGCAGTGAGGTTGTGACTAGTGCCCTGCGTGAGTTTTTAACAGACTTTAGAGACGAGTATCGTTTGCTGGGCAGAAAGGAAAAATATGAGCATATGTTCCTCTCAAATAGTGCGCCGGAGTGTGAAGATGTTTAGGAGAGATAAAACATTATAAAATGTGCCTAGTTCGTGAAAATTATCCTGAGGGAAACTGTCTGGTGCGTAGTCTGGTAGTGATAAAACGTTAAAACCGAAATTAATTCTTGTACCGGAAAAAAAACACCTACCCAATATAATGGTGTACAACAATTCGCCGCACACGTTGATTATGGTGCGACTCGCACCTCACTGATCATACGAGTTCGAACAAGCCCATTCACGTATCATCAGGGTGAGTCAGCCGCCCATCGAACCGTTCCTGCCTACCTGCGTGCCTCACGCGGCTCATAGTTATCTCAGAGCTTGAACCGAGTGGACGCGCGCTCCTCGAATACGATGGAACTTCATTTGAGCAGCATTCTCAACGCCTCGTACGATGTGTCCGTGACGAAATCGTTGCGCGTGTTCAGGGGTAAATCCGGTACCGTTAGCTATGTACTGGAAACGGAATGTAGACAAACAAACAAACGGAATGTTGTTTATTTAAGTGTCGAGGAGATGAATAGAATCTTCGTGATAGTTGAGAAGTGGAGTGAAGATCGTTATAAAATACCTGCTAACGTAGGTACAAGAAGAGAGCAGATTAGTGACGCACCCTCATACGCCGTTGTATGTACGTTGTGTATAAATAACGATCGGCCATGCATTGATATACGGCTGATGTGGAAGAATGCTTCTGATAATAACGCTCTTGTTCCTACGCGAAACCGTTTCCTCCTCGACAGAATGTTTGAAATCGTTGGATTCCGCAAGCTGAAACCTATATTAGACGCGCGTGTTACGGATATGCTTTATTTTGATACAGTACTTGAATACGCATACACCGCTCTGCTCGATGGGCTTACCGAGTGTAGGGCTGAACAAGGTGAGAAAGGTCTAGAGCTAGACATTTATTTAAAAAGTTAGTTTAGACTCTTTGAAATACCATGAACTTTGGTACAAAGCAGTTGATCGGTACAAGGCTGAGCTCACCTACACCGTTCACCCTGAAGAACTATTTCATTATATAACGAGCAGTTGTTGTAACGACTTAGAAGATTATTTCAATTGCCGCTATGTTGAATGAAGATGAGTTCACGATTGAAAAGCTCGGGTCGGTAGAAATAAACCCTCGATTGGAAAGGCGTGTTTATAAACTTGTGTTTAATAATGTAGCTAACGATGAACTCTCTGTGCTTGCTTTTGATTGTATTCTAGACGTATTTAAAGATGACTTACCAACCGGTTGTAAAGTGAGAACAAAAATAGTACTGAACGATATGAAAGCCCTTCATATCGAGTACAGGTTTCCCTATACTTTAAGCGGTGAAATATTATTAAACCGCGTATACTGCGTAATGCAGAGCAATAATGATGTAATTGTAGACTCGATTAAGTGCGAGTTTAGTATTTTGAAAAAAAAGAAAGTGAAATGTATTTATATATTTAACATATTTGTGTGTGTATATATATATATATATATTGCTATATTGATGATTATACGATTTGGATCATTCCAATGTATATTTATTTCTATATATCTCCATAATTGTGTGTGTGTGTGTGTGTATATTTCTCCTGTACTGTTATATTGAAGGATATATTTTTTTGATTATATGCATATTCCTCGTTCATATTTCTTAAACTATTATTATTGATTATTCAAATGTATATTTATATTCTATATATTTATAATAAACAGAATGCTGCAATGTTGTTTTACTTAATTCTTTTGGTTGTAAACAATTATATCATGTTACGCCTTCTAAACCTACTAGCGGAATTCTAAACCAACTTTTAAGAATTAATTAAATAAATGGTACAATCTGGCAACTTAATAATGTATACCTGAACAATTAAAATGGTATCTGGCAACTCTCCATAATAATGTATACCTGAACAATTAAAATGGTATCTGGCAACTCTCCATAATAATGTATACCTGAACAATAAAAAGTGGTATCTGGCAACTCAACCTGAACAAGCCATTTACGCCTTCTAAGCCAACTGGCTGATTAGGAGCCTATAAGACAACGCCTACTCGGCTGAAGTCTTAATATGCACTTGGCTCCTGCCAGGTGAACACCTCTCCTCCTTTCTCTCCTTTCTTTCTCTTGGGGGATAACGCAGCCTCCAAGTTTCATGACCCCTTGTTGCACCTGCATCATCTCCCCATCCCCCTTTGCAACATTGAGTTGGTGCATACCCCCACCCCCTTTGCAACATTGAGTTGTTGCATACCCCCTTGCGACATTGTGTTGTTGCATATCCCCCCTTTGCAACACCCCACCACTTTGCAACAGTTGATCCTTGCAGCATTGCAACATTCCTGCACTCTACCCTTTTGCGGCTATACTACTGATTGGAAATTGAGGGTTCGAGGCAACTCAAAATTTCTGGTACCTGAAAATCCAGTTCTTGAAAGGATGATTTTCTGAATAGCTTGCTCCCTAATTTCTAGTCTCTTGTCAGTTACCATTGATATGAGTATATTTTCTGGGTGGGCAAAGTAGGCGTTATTCTTTAATACTGGTTCTATGATTGATCGATGTTGTTCATCTAAATTTCGAAGCAAGCACATTAAATGCCAAAAGTTATATGCACCATCAGTTGCATTAGGATGAGATTTTACCCAAAACCACCCTGGAACATAGAACTGTATAATAATCTTGACTATATCTTGAACATTTTTATCGTGATTTGGCGTTGAGATATACTGTATAATCAAAGGACCCTGTTGGCTAGAGTTAGCCAGCGAGCATGGTGAAGGGTACCTGGGATCGAGTGGACAGATCTTGAGAAGTGTCTCCAGTTTGCACTGCCAGACACATATCATAGAGATATCTTTGATCACTGCTTAGCTCCTTCACAACATTTGCTGGAATTTCTTTAATGTTTTCCTTTACGCGAGAATATTTGACTACCTCCAATTTTGTTAAATCTGTTTTCAGTTTATTCCCAATTGAACCCACAAAAGTATTTGGACCTGTTGTTTTACCATCAATGGCTTTGTAAACGCGCATAAAGGCAGCTCATTCAAATGCAAGAGGCACACCAACCACTGCACTGGTCTGTTAAAATGAATTTCAACCAGTTTTATGGCTCCACCAATTTTTCCTGTATTTACACTAGTACCATCACACAGTAAAGCTTTGATAGTATCTGTGCTGTTCGAGTCTGTAATAATAGTTATCAACTCTTCTGCTATGCAGCGAGCAGTTCGATTATCTGGTGTGACATGGTTTACATAGATGCTTCCAGGTTCTTTCACAATAACATAGTGTTCTTCTTTTATCTTTCCACTTTTAGTTAATGTGTTATCTTCCCTTCCATCAAATCCAAGGCACTCCATCTTCAGATTTTCGGATTTAGACCTAAAAGTATTTGTTTCACCCACGCGATTTCTTTCTCTTTCTAATTTCTTTCTGTCAAGCATGTTGGTGTGGTTAAGGATCCCCATATCTTTTAAAGCTGCAATGACTATTGCAGCTGCAGCTCTACAACTTACACGATAACGATCTGCTGTTAATGCTAGGTTTTTATAGGAGTGCCTGTTCTGAATATTCTGTCAATTCTAAATTGGCCTCATATACGTCCTGACTCTCTGAATCTACATCCATGTCTTCTTCGGTATTTTCTATAAATTCCGATGGTAAAACATTGGTGGCTTCAGTCATTTCCTCTTGTGCTTTTAGTTGACAGTTTTGTGCTTCTTGGGCTCTTGCTAAAGATCTCTTCTTTGTTGAACTAGCTATGCGATCAATTGGTCCTAACTGATTTTTTCTTTGTTTTTGACCTACAAAAGACTCCCATTCTGCCATTGGTATTTTATCCTTACACCCGCAAGATTTCCTATCAATTCCCTTATCATAGCATTCACAAGAAGATATATCAAACATTTCATCATACTGAGCTACTTTTAAGGCAAAACTTTCATTTCTTCGATATAACGGCACCTTGTTCAATTTTGAGGCTTCTTCTATTAGTCGACTGACTTTAAGATAGATACCTTTGGTGTTAATCGTAGGAAAAGAAAATTTCATCCAAATGTTTTCAATATCTTTTACAACAACCCTGTAACAATCATTAGCCGTTGCCGATCCTTTTGATTTAGCTTCTTCCCGACGGCGTCTCACATCATCTGCTTTTGAAGGAGGCATGGCTGCTGGGAATTCCGTAGGATAGCCAAAGGCTGCATTTGAGGACTTGCTTCTAGTAGTTATAGTTTATATTCAGAAGTAAAATAAAATTATATATAATTTATAATTTATGATAATTCAAATTATAATTAAAGCAAATGCAAATTATTTCTATTTATCTGAAACATAAAAATATCAAGCACTAAACAAACAACTTATCATGTAACATATAACATTAAACATATGCAAATATGAAGGTAAAAAAGGGAGGAGGGGCATGTGATAGGGGTAGTAGGGTAGCACATGCTTGATTTTTTTTAATATTTTGTTAAAGTGATAAAAAAACCTTCTCACATCGTGTACTTTTTAAGAAATAACATTTTTTCCCATTTAAATATATGAAAAAAAATGAGGGTAAAAAAAGGGGGGTATGTGCTAGGGGTAGCAGGGGTAGCACATGCTTGATATTTTAATATTTTGTTAAGATAATAAAATGAAACTTCTCATAGTGTACTTTTTAAGAAATAAAAAATTTCCCATTTTCGACCCGGCCTAATCTATACTATAATAAGAGAGCTGTCCGTCTGTCCGTCTGTCTGTCCCTCTGTCCGTCACACTTTCAGAAATTGTGAGAAAAAATTGAGAAAAAAATTCAGAAATTGTAAAAAAAATTCAGAAATTGTATTACGGGCGGCAATGTGAAGCTCAAGATTTTCATGAGTGTGTTCTTTTCTGTAGTTTAACAATGGGGGAAGGGTGGGGGTGGGGGTAATGGGGGATGGGTGGGGTAATGGGGGAGGGAGTTAGCCCCCAAGTTGTATGAATGGGGGTGAGGAGGTTTTGGGAGATACCAGATTCAGAAATGTTGACACAATGTGAAGCTCAAAATTTTCACGGCTGGGTTCTTTTTTTGTAGTTTAGCCTGTCTAACCGTCAGCGAAGCGGCGGGAACTGTAGTAGTATATATATATATATATATATATATATATAATAAGACAGACACGATAGTTTTTCTTTTTCATATTAGCCCGAGGTGGGCTGTCCTAAAGCTGGATCCTATCTGCTTGCCAGATAGCTGGTGAGGGACCTTTGCGAGTGACCCGTTGCCCACGTCGGGCTAACATCATGAAAAAGAAAAACTACAGTGTTTGTCATTTACCATTACTTATTCGGACTATAGTGGATTCAATTTTGCCAGAAGAGTTCCTTGTTCCATGCACGGTATGTGTGTATATATATATGTTGTACACTTATTTTAACTTTTTATTAATAATGAGTACATTTTGAATAGGAGAAACAAGCAGTAGCTCGCTATCGCCCTCCGGATTTTTTTTTCACTACTTCATTTTTTTTATTAGTTGTAGATTTAAAATTATATTATATGAAGCCCTCATAGGAAGAAGTGGCTAAGCGACAAAAGTATGGCATATCACATTTATCTCATATATATGGCATATCACTGGATGGTACAATTAGAAGCACCGTCGTTTAAATGTACATAAATTTTTTATGATCCACAAATAAGAAGAAAGTATTGCGTTTGTTGAATACTATAATATGATGGACTGCTTTTTCCCTTCTAACATATGGGAAAATGGTTCACTTCGAGTCTAACTTTATCGTTTATTTTTTGTCATACTTTATAAAATAATATAATTACATAAATTGTAATGAATCGTAACTGCAAATCGATGAAAGAATGGAGCTTAATATCCCAATTAAATTGTGAGTCCTTTCGGGCTATCCAATCAATCACAAATGTAGAGAAAAAGAGATTTGTTTTTCACTTTTTCATGTATTTTTTGTATTATATTATATGAAGCCCTCATAGGAAGAAGTGGCTAAGCTACAAAATTTAAAAAAACGCATTACCCCCACCCCTCTACTCCATTACCCTCCCACCGTCACTCCCCCATTACCCCCACACACAAAAGTAAAAAAGCCATTACCCCCATTACCCCCACTCCGGGAGGGTAGCAGTATATAGATCACAGTATAAACGTAAAGCTCAAGATTTTCACGGCTGCGTTCTTTTCTGTAGTTTTATCGCGGTGCTGGGGCCTTCGGACCCAGTAACCGGTGACCTAGGACCGGGAAACTTGACACAGCACATCGTCAGCTCATGGGCTATCAGTTGGTGGTGGTTGCAGAATTTTCCGATGTGCCGTTTAGGCTCTTCACGGTTCCGAAGAAAGCGGACACACACACACACACATTTTAGCTCAATAGTATATTAGATGTCACAGTGCTACCTGCCCGGGGGTAGTGGGGGAGGGGGTGGAGTAGTTGGGGGAGGGAGAGGGGTAATGGGGAGAGGGGGAGGGTAATCGGGGTAATGGGAAGTGGGGTGGGTGGTAATGGGGGAGAGGGGTGGGGTTAATGGCGTATATAGCAGTATATGTCACAGTGCTACCCGCCCGGAGGGCCAAGTTGTACAACGGTCGCGAGCGATAGCGAGCTACCGCTTGTAAGAGCTAATTTTATATATATATATACACAAAGGTGGGCACCCGGGCCTGGCTTGGGAACCAATTATAATTGGTTCCCAAGCCAGTAAAAGTTTTTCGAAATAGTGAGGTCTGAAACTTATTATGAGCCCGTTTAACTAGTCTTACTAGAACATCCAGGAAAGGTAAACTATTATTTGCTTCGTTTTCACATGTGTACTTAATATTACTATGTTGTTTATTAAGATAATGAAAGAAAAGTTTTACGTGTGAAGGATGGTTAAATATTAAGAAAGTGTCATCCACGTATCTTCTGTAATATATGGGTTTAAAACTATTAGGACAACTTTTCAACCAAATTTCTTCGTAATGGCAAAGAAATGCATTTGCTAGTGTTGGGCTCAACGGGGAACCCATAGCTACCCCATCAATTTGGCTGTAAAGGTTGCTATTAAATAAGAAAAGATTATCAAAACACGCTATTTCGAGGAGGTTTTTAAATTGAGTCTGAGTGAGGCCATTAATAAGAGTATTATCAGTAGTGATTAACTTGTTTAGTATGATATTTAATGTTTCTTTTAACGGGACATTAGTAAACAATGACGAGACATCAAAACTGGCCATAGTAAGAGAATCGACATGATTGATCTCTTTTATCTCTTTAGCAAAATCAAACGAGTTTGTTAATAGATAGTTTTAACGAAAATATCATGATTAAACCTAACCAATCGTAGGTAGACCGCATACCACAGTAGCACCGAATAATCATTATAGGTGAGTTTTGAAAGCAAGAGAACAAAGAATTTGGCTAAGTTATAATTGAATGTACCACAGGCCGAAAGAATAGGTCTTAGTGGGAATTTTGGCTTATGGACTTTAGGTAAACCGTATAGAATTCCTGGATTAGAACCAGAAGCAAACAAAAAATTGTGTGTTGTCATTAATAATATTGCTATTTTTTAATTTACGCAAAAACCTATTAAGTTTATCTTCGAGTTTTAGTAATTTAGACAGAACATTCTCTTTAACCCTTTTAAATTTAGACGTATCCGACAAAATTGTCTCCATTCTATTTATGTAAACTGTTGAATCAATCAGCACTACTCCTTTACCCTTATCCGGTTTTGTAATGATGACTGAGTTATCCTTTTTCAAATTATTAAGAATTTTAAAATCTTGCTTATTAAAAAGGGGAGAAAACACCTTATGGGGTTTAAAATTATAAAAATTCTTAAAAGAGATGCTCTCCATTTGTTTTACCAAGTTATGAAACGAGAAATTTGGTCGGATCTCACAATTCTTAATATTAATGAGAAGATTTTCAAAACCAGAAAAAAATGTATAAAAATTTAGTTTATAATGAGGTAGATCAAAATTTAAGCCAAGCGACAATATTTCTTTCTCTCTAATACTTAAAACTCTATTAGAAAAATTAAAAATTAAATTATCTGGATTATTAAAAAACGACTGAGCGATTCCCAATTTTTCTAATTTGACAGCATGTATCCTTTTATGTCTATTGACAATTTTATCACAGCAAGTTTGAAATTTAGTAACTAAACACTGATAATTAATCAATATAAGACACCCTAGATTTTAGACCAAACAGAGAATTCTTATATTTCAGCTTGAGAAAACTCACTGTTTTAGCTTTCGATTGAAGCTCCAAATTTAATAATTTATGTTGCCTTGATTCATATAGTTTGGAGTTATGGAGGCGTTTATTATAGAGTTTAAATCTAAGAAACTTAGGCACAATATTATAACTTTTGCACTTAGACAAGAAACCTTCATCACAAATAGCCTTGTTAAGTGTATTTACCTGTTGAGGTAATTTAATTTAATTTTAATGATTTTAATTTTTTGTAGTGATGCAATTTTAATGATTTTCATTTTGTATTGATGCAATTTTCATTATTTTTATTTTAAGGTTTTAATTTTAATGGTTTTAATATTGTATTGATGTAATTTTCATTTTTTATTTTTTATTTTTTTTGTTTTAAGGTTTTAAGACTTAATTCACTGATGATGACAAAAGATTTGTCGAAACGTCTGCAGTACAAAAAATAAATGAAAATGTTTGCCTGTGTGTATATATGTATATATATATACACAGGGTGTTCATAAAGTACCTATTTATTTCAGTGAAAACTTAGCAAAAAGGGTAAAATTCAATAACAATATAATAGAAGGCATAGAGGTACTTACGTATCATTGGGACTACCAAACTGTTTATTATGTATTTTTGCTCTCGTCATTTTCGTTTAAACTAACGAAAATATCACAATTTAACCTAACCAATCATCAAGGGCGTACAGTTGACCTAACCGGGCATTCAATTAACATAACCGGGCATTCAGTTGACCTAACCGGGCATTCAGTTGACCTAACCAGTTCGAATCTGTCAGCAGCATTGCGGAACACATTTTGGAGCATGACAGGGGTTATTTTTGTAACTGCTGTTACGATACGAGCACGTAAATCTTGCAGATCTGTAACCCTCGTTTGATAGACGTTTGATTTGATAAAGCCCCATGCAAAGAAATCCAAGGGCGTTAGGTCAGGAGATCGAGCCGCCCAGGGCCTGTTGCCTCCACGTCCGATCCACCGATTTGGAAATCGTTCATTTAGGTACTTCCGAACAATTTTTGCGTAATGACAAGGTGCCCTATCTTGTTGTTGTTGTTGTTTAGCCGATCAGCCCAGCCTGATCGAGCAAGCCGGTGGCACGCAGGTAACCGATCGCCCTCTCCAGAGTGGACCAGAGGTTCAGCGCACTAGTGATGATGTGATGTGTTGTGTTCTATGTTGTGCTAGAGTGGTACAGTCTGTCATAATGTGTTCAATTGTTTGTGGTGCATCCTGGCACAGGTGGCAGGTGTCGTCTGTGGAGTTGTCTAGTCTGTGTTTATATGTCTGTAAGTTGGGGTGATGTCCACATCGGAATCGTACTAAGTTAACTCGATCCGATCTGCTCAGGCTGATCTCTGACCTATTAATGGGTGGCGGCTTCTCACCTAGGACCGCATTCGGACCGAGTCGTGTCAGTGCTTTGTGGGTTAGGTGTGTGTGTGTGTTTTCTCTACTGTGTGATGTCTGTGGGGCGTGGTATGGAATGGAGTATTTGGTTATAATGTCTCTCTGGTGTTACCTTAATGGTGCGAGGTGCCGGTGCATGATTGTACATGTAGTGGCAAGGGTGTTGTAGGTTAGTTGTCGCTGCTGCCATGAATTGTGTTCTCCTCATGTCTAAATGTTCCCTAACTTTCAGTATTTTTGTTTCTGTGTGCAGGTGTTCTATTGGTGTTGTTTGAGTACATTCTGTAATTATACGAAGTGCGTTGTTTTGTATTGTCTGTAAGATGTTTATGTGTGTGTTTGAGATAATGGGTGCCCAGCATGGGCTAGCATAATCCATAACTGAGCGAATATATTGTTTGTATATGAGTGATGTTGTTTCCTACTGGTGTCCAAAGTTTGTGCATGTTAGTACCCTAAGCGTGTTAAATCTTGACGTACATGTGTTTTTAATGTCCTGAATGTGGTTTGCAAAAGATAATGATGTGTTGTATGTGACCCCAAGTACTTTGGTCGTGTGAGTGTGTGGAATGTTGGTGTTGTTTAGTGTAAGCTGTGGAGTTATCTGGTGTTCTTTTGTGTTGCTTGTAAGGAAGGTGATGGTTGATTTTGTGGGCGCTACTTTGAGTCTATTGTGTGTGAGCCAGTCTTGTATACTGTTTATGTAACTTATGTTTGTAGGTTATTTGTAGCGGTGTCGATGTTGTTGTGGGTGGATGTTAGAGTGATGTCATCTGCATATGATGATAAGAAAAGTTTGTTATCTATGGGTGTTGGAATGTCATGCATGTATAAGTTGAAGAGTGTTGGTGAGAGAACAGAGCCTTGAGGGACCCCGTTCGGAAAAAGCTTGTTTTGGATGACTTGCCATTAAATGTGACATGTGAGTATCTTCCTGAAAGATAGTTGCTCAGCCACCTTTTGGTGTTATTGTGCATGTTTGTGTTGAGTATTTTGTTTATGAGAGGGAAGCGTGGGATAGCATCAAATGCTTTACTAACGTCTATTGTTGCTAATAGTGTACGTTGAGCTAGTCGTCTGGAGTTGATGCCATCCATGATGTGCTGTGTGAGGTTAGCGAGTAATGTCGTGGTTGAGTGGTGAGATCTGAATCCATGTTGAGTAGGCGATAGTGGTATGTATGGGTTGGTGATTTGTAAGATTAGTCTTTCTGTTACTTTAGAAGGTATGCATAGTAAAGTAATGGGTCTATAGGAAGCTGGTTATGTTGGATTTTTGTTTGGTTTGAGTAGTGTAATAATTTTACCTTGTTTCCATACGTTAGGAATAATACAGTGTTGGTATGAATATGTGCTGATATTTGTGAGAGCTAGTATTCCCTGTGGGCCCAAGTGTTTAAAGTGTATGTTAGATATGTCGTCTGGTCCAGTAGCCTTCGAATTCTTAATGTTTTTGATGATCTTGGTGGTCTGGTCTGTATTGAAGGGTGTAATGGTCGTGTCGAGTCTGTAGGTTTTCTTGTGTCTGGCTGTTTGTCTGTCTGCGTGTTTCTGGTTGTTGTCTCTGTTTAAGTGACTCATCTTTGCGTAGTGATTAACTAGAATGTTAGCTTGTTGTATATATGTTGGGATATTATTTTGGCTGCGACAGATAGCCACGTGTTTGGTGTGAATGCCGCTGTTAGAGTGGGTAATGCTGTTTATAGTCTTGTATAGCCTGGATGTATCTGTGGAGTGGTTTAGTGTTATGAATTCCCTAAATGTTTCTGTTTGTTTTTCTTTGAATTTGTTGTTTATTTCTGTGTTGAGCTGTTGTATCTGCTGTTTTATGGCTTCTGTGTGTGGTGTTTGTGTGTTATATTTGAGATTGTTACGTTGCCTTATGAGGTGGGCTATTTCTCTAGTGTAATTTGGGTTGTATTTCCTAATGTTGCCCTTGGGTATGTATTTGTTTGCATTATTGATGATCTGATTAAATGTTTTGAAAGACGACGGTGTTTAAAATGCCATCTGAATGAAGCTGGGACATTTACGTGCTCATATCGTAACAGCAGTTACAAAAATAACCCGTCATGCTCCAAAATGTGTTCCTCAATGCTGCTGACAGATTCGAACTCTGTAGAGATACCGATGGTGCTCATGTAGAATCATATGCTTAAGTATTCATTAAATGTATGCCTTCTATTATATTGTTATTGAATTTTACCCTTATCGCTACGTTTTCACTGAAATAGATAGGGACTTTATAAACACCCTGTGTATATGTATATATATATTGTGTATATAATATTAACTTGTTTATTATGTATGCAGAATTATAATAATTTAATTTAGGCTTTTGTGTGTGTATATATATATATATATATATATATTATATCAAAGCTATTGACTTCTCCTTAGGGAACCGGAGCTTACAGATGAAAAGAAGGATCAACACAACGGCAAACATTTTCATTTATTTGTACATCAGACGTTTCGACAAATCTTTTGTCATCATCAGTGAGTTAAGTCTTAAAACCTTAAAACAAAATTGAAAAGTGAAAGTTACATCAATACAATATTAAGACCATTAAAATTAAAACCTTAAAGAAAAATGAAAATTGCATCAATACAAAATTAAAAACATTTAAATTTCATCACTATAAAAACTAAAATTAAATTAAATTTCATCACTATAAAAACTAAAATTAAATTACCTCAATAGGTAAATACACAATGTTTACATCCACCTCCATACTTGGCAAAGTCTAAGAGAACACTAGGTGGTCAGAGGATTAGAAAGGGTATATCTGTGAAACACGGTTGGTTGTCAAAAGAGTCGTAATTTGTAGGATGAGCTATTATTATTAAGGGAGGGTTTGTTTCTATAGATGTACAAAGATTCTAAAATTCGGAGTTCTGTAAGGTTATTGGATCTAGTTAAAATTTCAAACTGAGTTTTGTGAAGGGGATGGTCGTTTTCATCACTGTGGTTTCTAATTGCGGATTGTGGAGGGCTACTGAGGGGACGGTTGGTACGGACTGACAAGCCCAAATGTTGAGAAAGGCGCACCTCCAGTTGGAGTTGAGTGCTGCCAATATACGCAGCCTTACAGCTGTCGCACGTGTATTTGTAAACAACATTGGGGCATACAGTTTTGGGGAATTCATCTTTGAACTTTAAAAAATTTGATAATTTAAGTGGGTTGACGAAGGCGAATCTAAAATTTATTTGGGGATAACTAGACTTGAGTAGTTTGGACAATTCACCTCGAATACGCAATGATAAATAACCATAAAAAGGTAATTTAATATATCTGGTTTCTTTTTGTACTGTAGTTACGGGGAGTTTAGTATCAAAAGTGTTATTTAAAAATTTCTTTAATTGGTTATCGAATAGATGAGAAGGGTAGTAATTGTTAATAAAGTACTGTTTTAAAAATTTAAATTCTTCGTTTAACGAAAAGTAATCCGAACAAATACGGTAACTCCTTGTTAATAATGTTACTATAGCACTAATCTTATATTTATAAAACATACAACTTAAATAATTGGTTCCCAAGCCAGTAAAAGTTTGTTTCCGAAATAGTGAAGTATGGAACTTATTATGGGCCCGTTTAACTAAAACATCCAGGAAAGGTAAACTATTATTTGTTTCGTTTTCACACGTGTACTTAATATTACTATGTTGTTTATTAAGATAATCAAGAAAAAGTTTTACGTGTGAAGGATGGTTAAATATTAAGAAAGTGTCATCCACGTATCTTCTGTAATATATGGGTTTAAAACTACTAGGACAATTTTTCAACCAAATTTCTTCGTAATGGCAAAGAAATGCATTTGCTAGTGTTGGGCTTAACGGGGAACCCATAGCTACCCCATCAATTTGGCTGTAAAGGTTGCTATTAAATAAGAAAAGATTATCAAAACACACTATTTCGAGAAGGTTTTTTCTTTTCATATATATATATATATACAGGGTGGGCGGAAAGTAGCTCCCTATTTTGGATTGGTAAAAAAATACGTATATTATTCATTTATTTCAGAAAAAATAATATGAAAAGGTAGGCATACATGGTAGGTTTTCTCTAAAATTCAATGTGGGCTCCAACTCTTTCCACCAGCTTCTGGAGCCGCCCAGGAATGGCGTCCACTGACTTTAGCAGGAACTCCGGCGGGATGGAGGACATGACTTCCCGAATTCGGTCCTCCAGTTCTTCCAATGTCCTCGGTTTGGTGCGGTAGACTTCTTCCTTTACCCACCCCCAAAGAAAGAAGTCGCACGGTTACCGCTGAAAAACGGCAGAATCGGTTCAGTGTAACGGTGTGGTGTGGTATGACCTCAGATCAGGTTGTGGGCCCGTTCCTTCTGCGCAACACCATGAATGCTGAGCGGTACCTTGCTATGTTGCGAAACGAGGTCTGGCCGGTTGTCAGCACATGGGAGAACATCGACGATCTGATATTTATGCAAGATGGCGCCCCTCCGCACTTCGCTCTTGTTGTCCGTGAGTGGCTGGATGCCCTCTTCCCTGGGCGTTGGATGGGTCGTCGTGGTCCACATCAATGGCCAGCCAGGAGCCCCGACTTGACACCGTGCGACTTCTTTCTTTGGGGGTGGGTAAAGGAAGAAGTCTACCGCACCAAACCGAGGACATTGGAAGAACTGGAGGACCGAATTCGGGAAGTCATGTCCTCCATCCCGCCGGAGTTCCTGCTAAAGTCAGTGGACGCCATTCCTGGGCGGCTCCAGAAGCTAGTGGAAAGAGTTGGAGCCCACATTGAATTTTAGAGAAAACCTACCATGTATGCCGACCTTTTCATATTATTTCTTCTGAAATAAATGGATAATATACGTATTTTTTTACCAATCCAAAATAGGGAGCTACTTTCCGCCCACCCTGTACATATATATATATATTATATATTATATATTATATATATTATAGACCTATATATTATGATCGGTCTCATCTCGAAAACTAGACGTGCTAGAGAAAAACCGAAAACAGATTTGGAATCAGCGTCCCAACAGCTACCTAGCCTATCCATAATAAATATCTGATGAAAAATACATGTTGGCCAGTGAATTATTTTAACTCCAATTCTTTTCCAAAAGACTTGATTATGAGACATATTCGAAACTATTTAAATCATCATTTTAAACCCCAACTCCCCGTCCCCACTGTTCAAAAAGACAAAAGATATATATCTATGCCATTTTATGGCTACTTAAGTCATAGGAATGAAAAGGACCTAAAACGTTTGCTCGCCCACTTTTATCCACAAATCGATTTTAAATTTATTTTTATCAATAATTTTAGCATTAGCTCCTTTGAATTTAAGGAAAAGTTGCCCAACGGCCTCGTCTCCAACCTAGTTTATTCTTTTAATTGTGGTTTTAATGCTACATATGTTGGCAGCTCAGTTCGCCAACTTAAGGTACGGGTCGATGAACATCGTAGCATTAGTAGTCGTACTTCTCTGCCACTAAGTAGCTGGTTCTTGAAGTTATTCAGGTCGGTGTGCTGGAGATTCCTCACGTCTTTTGGTAGGGCATTGAAAAGCTTTGGGCCTCGTATTCTGAGGGTATTTTCCATACTCGTTTTCATGGCCCCCTGTCCAACCGCAGCTGGGACAGTACAAAATCTGTCTCTTTTCTCATTCCAGTTTGTTTCTATTTCATTCCTAAGGTTAGAGACAAAGCCCTTAAGTATTTTCCATATGTATATTATTGTGTACCACTCGCGTCGTCTTTCCAGAGACAGGAGTTTCAGGGATTGTAGTCGAGACCAGTCGTGTTCACCTTTCGTTCCTCTATCTTAGACGTAAAGGTCCTTTGTGTAGCTTCAATGTTCGCAATGTTTCGTTTTCTGTATGGGCTTGTGAGTACTGAGCAATACCCAATTATCGGTAGGACTAGACTCTTCCATATATTAAACATGATGTTTGCTTTTCTGCTGCGGAAGCTCCTCCAGATAATCCCCATTATTTTTCTAGCCATTCTAATTTTGATGTTATAGTGCTCTCTGAATTATGTATCCGACGACATTATTACTCCAAGATCCCTGAGAGGGCCGTTTCCTCTTACAGGCGAAATAGGCGACTGCCTAGGGCCCCGCTTCAAAAAAGTGTAGGAGGCAAAATTTCTGAAGGATGAGATAGGGATTGAATTCGAAACAATCTTTGTATTTATTGAGTGAAATTTTTTTGGTAAATGTAAAAATGTTTTTGTTCAGTGTGCAGTGTTAATTATGTTTAAAAGTTACAACAAAAGAAACACTAACTTTCAATGAAAATTTTCATTTTGGCAATGCACATTTGGCTTATTGTGTGCAATACTAGTTATAGGCATATTCTTTTAAATAAATGAAAAGAATTAGTAACCATTTCGCTTTCTGTACTATTTATGCCTCTCTCTCTCTCTCTCTCTCTCTCTCTCTCTTCTCTCTCTCTCTTCTCTCTCTCTCTCTCTCTCTCTCTCTCACACACACACACATATATATATCGTTACAAGTCGTTACAGTACAAGAATATCAGAATCAGAATCAGAAGTCCTCAGTTCGGTACCACAAGGAACAGCATTAGCTCCACTACTCTTCATAATCATGCTAACTGACATAGATGAGGACGTTACCAGAGACAGCACAGTAACATCCTTTGCGGATGACACAAAGATCAGTAGAAAAATCAGAAACCCAGAAGACATAGGATCTCTACAAACCGACATAAACAGAATCTACAAGTGGACGGAAGACAACAATATGAAGTTTAACACTGAGAAATTTCAGCTATTACGGTACGGAAAAAGAGAAGACCTAAAATCCATGGAATATTATACCCCAAATGGACAGAAAATCCAGAGAAATTCCAGAGCAAAAGATTTAGGGGTTGTAATGACTGATGATGCGAAATTTGAAACACAAAATAAGATAGCAGTAAAAAGAGCAAACATAATAACGGATCAGATATTGAGAACCTTTAAACGAAGGGATAGGAATGTAATGATTCCTCTACTGAAAACCCTGATAATACCCAAATTGGAATACTGCTCGGTCCTAACATCCCCATATAAAAAAGAAGACATTAGACAGCTGGAGGGGATCCAAAGAAGCTTCACAGCCAAGATCAATGGGTGCAAAGAACTAAATTACTGGGAAAGGTTACGAGAACTAGACCTATATTCACTGGAAAGGAGAAGAGAGAGATACACCATTATTTACACTTGGAAAATAGTGGAGAAACTAGTCCCTAATTTTACTCTGAATCCTATAACTCCCGAAACAACGGTGGAAAGTAGAAGCGGTAGAATGTGTCGTATTCCCAAATTGAAGGCGAGACAGGGAACATCCTTAACCCTGAAAGAAAATAGTTTTGTAGTGAGAGGACCAAAACTGTTTAATCAGTTGCCCAAAGACCTAAGAAACACGAAGGGAGTTGCAGTGGAAATCTTCAAAAGAAGGCTAGACGCCTGGCTCAGAACAATCAATCCCAGATGAGCCGGGCGTACCTGGCTATGTGAGGTGGAGAGCGCAAGAATCCAACTCACTACTTCAGCAGGCCAACTCGAGAGGAGGGGCGACAAGCTTGACCTTCGCGAAATGAGAAATCATCGCGCGAAACCTTTGTAAGGTTGTAAAGTAAGATAAGGTAAGGTATAGATACAGTATATGCAAAAAACCGAGCATAATCTCTGTCTCATGGATGGAAAAGTTAAGGACTTTGTGCATGGCACGCAGGGGCGGATCCAGCCTTCTGGGCTGACCGTCTTCCAAAATTTGAAAAGTAAAAAATACGTACGGAACTATCGTAAATCGTGAAATTTTCGCTAGCACCTTTTTGGCAGAAGTACATTTTCAACTTGCTATAACATATTTTTAAATGAAATGAAAGATATACAAATAAAACAATCGAAAATTACATCATATTTATCAAACTATTATATAATTAAATATTATATATATTATATATTATTAAAATATCATATAATAAAAAAATTCACTGAAAATTCTGACCGTCTTCCGGAAGACGGTGGAAGACGGTCTAAATCCGCCCCTGGCACGTGGGGCTTTTCATATATATATATATATATCAGGCTCGTGCGGTGAAGCTAGCGATTGGGTACGCTGCTGCCAATAATATATATATATATATATATATATAATTTTATTATGCAAGAATTTTCAAGAAATAACGATACTATAAACTATAATAAATTATGACCTTGGTACGGTAGTAACGGTACTTACCAAATCTGGATGATGGGGTGGACACTGGATACGGTATGTCTAATATACTATTGAGCTAAAATGTGTGTGTGTGTGTGTGTGTGTGTGTGTGTGTGTGTCAGCTTTTTTCGGAACCCTGCACAGCCTAAACGGCACATCGGAAAATTCTGCAACTATCACCAACTGATAGCCCATGAGCTGACGATGTGCTATGTCAAGTTTCCCGGTCCTAGGTCACCGGTTACTGGGTCCAAAGGCCCCAGCACCGCGATCAAACTACAGAAAAGAACGCAGCCGTGAAAATCTTGAGCTTCACATTTATACTGTAATATATATACTGCTACCCGCCCTCCGGGTGGGAAGCAGTATAATGAGGAGAGGGGTGGGGTAATTGGGGGAGTGGGATGGAAGTAATGGGGAGAGGGGGTGGGAGTAATGGGAGTGGGGGTAATGGGGAGAGGGGTGGGGTAATGGCTTTTTTACTTTTGTGTGTCGGGGTAATGGGGGAGTGGAGGTGGGAGGGTAATGGAGTAGAGGGGTGGGGGTAATGGCGTTTTTTAAAATTTTGTAGCTTAGCCACTTCTTCTTATGAGGGCTTCATATAATATAATACAAAAAATACATGAAAAAGTGAAAAAAAAATGTCTTTTTCTCTTTACATTTGTGATTGATTGGATAGCCCGAAAGGACTCACAATTCGTCAGCCAGACTCTGTAGGGATTCGTCAGCCAGACTCTGATGATTCGTCAGCCAGACTCTGTACTGAACGGACGCATTTCCTGAGCTCTCTGATATTGCATCTACTTTTGTATATTGCTGAGAATTTTGCTTTTGGATAGCTTTGAATTTTATATACTTGCGTTTAAATTCACGTTGTTATAGTTAAGTAATCGAATATTAGTGGTTTTTAGCGATTTAGAAGTTTTCATAGCGTGCCGGCTTAATTTAACTTATACCTGTGACGGTTTAAACTAATTTTTCACTCCGCGATGCCGTCGTAGAAAGCGTCGTGTGTTAGGTGTAGGGTTAACCGGTGGTATTCGGAATTTAGGGATTATAACGGCGGTCCTCTGGCGATTACCGATAGATCAGTTTGTTTCTTTTGCGAGTTCATGGAGGAATTAGTTGACATAAAATGCAGTGTACGTGAGGTAGCGGAAAGACTTGCAACGCTTGATGAGGGCAGGGGTAGGGCTTCGGTTGACGGAAGCCGAACCAATACTAACGTTGATGACGTTAGTAATTTGAAGGGTGAGGTGCGTAACCTAGTTTCTAGTTTAGGTAGCTTGTCGGGAAGGTTAGATAGAGTTGAGGAAGAGGTTAAGGTTAGTCCGAGAGTAGTAGATAGCGAGGGATTTAGAGAGGTTAAGGGTGGAGCTAGGCCGCGTACGTTAGGTGATAGGAATTCCCCCCCTATCGAGGTTTCGAACCCTTTTGCCCATTTGGAAAGGGACGTGAATGAGGGGGAAACTATTTTAATTGGGGACACTCTAGTGCGCCACATGGACAAAGAGTTCGTTGAACGGCATCCAACCAAGAGGAGGAGGGTCTGTCTCCCAGGGGCCAGGGTTGACAGAGTTAGAGACGAAGTGGATAGGATTGACGTTGCCTCCCGTCACTCAATGTTGGTGACAATGGTAGGAGGCAACGACTCGTATAGGCCCGATACGAGAGTGCCTGACCTTTTGGAGAGATATAGGAGGTTAATTAGGTCCTTGAAGGCGAGGTCAGATAGGTCTTTAGTTCTAGGTATTATCCCTAGGCACGGGTTGGGTCTTAGAATTACGTCAAAAACAATATTTTTGAATAACAAATTAGAAGAGATTTGTGCTGAGGAAAATGTACCCTTCGTAAAGCTGTGGTCCGAATTCAGTGATCCTAGCCTTTTTATAAAAGATGGGGGTGCATTTTAATGAAATAGGTAATGCTAGGCTAGGTAGGTTAATAGACGAAAACGTGCGAAAGCTGTATAGGTCGAAGCCTTCTTTAAACGTTGTTGGTCCGGGGAACGCGGGCCCGACGTGAAAAATAGTTTAAAACGCGGGCCCGTGGTAAAAAATAACTTAAACGTCTTTTATTGTAACGCGCGTAGTATTAGAAATAAATTAAATGAATTTAAGGCCGTAATTTATTCCGGGAACTATGATAGTTGCTGTCACTGAAACTTGGTTAAATACCGTGACTCGGGACTTGTTGGGTGAACTTGATATACCGGGTTTTAAGCTCTTTACTAATGATAGGTTACATAGGTTTGGTGCAGGCGTTTTGCTGTATATTCGTAATTCCCTTAGGGCTATCGAGGTTAAGTTAGATTTTCCGGCAGCAATTAATGCGATGTGTGTTGAAGTTAGGGCGCGTAGTATGTTTTAATTTTGTGGTTGTTTATAGACCTCCCGTTTAACCCCTCGATACAGATGCTAGATTTTACTCACTTCTTGGTAATTTTATTGACAATCGGAATAGCATAATTGTCGGAGACTTTAACTGCCCTAATGTTAATTACGAGAATTTTACTGGTAATGAGGAGGGTTTAAGATTGGTTGAGTTTATGGAAGATAACTTTTTACGACAGATAGTTACCGAACCAACGCGCGGTGATAATATTTTAGATTTGGTGATGACGAACGGCGAGAATATAGTCGAAGGTTTAGAAGTAGGCGAGAGTTTAGGATGTAGTGATCATCAAATTCTTAGGTTTAAGTTATTGATAGAAAACACCCAGGATAGTAACGTAATAGAAGTCCCTGATTTTCGTAGGGCTAATTTTGATAGTTTTGCGGATAGGATGAGAGTAGTGGACTGGGATAACTTATTTATGGGTAATGACACAAATTTGCGTTGGGTGGCGTTTAAAGAAAGTTTTAGGAATATTGAAAGGGAGTTTATTCCTCGTAGGCCCAAGCGTGTTAGAAATCGTGGTAGGCCGAAGTGGTGGACTAGGGAAATAGGCGAGTTCATAAACGAGCGTATAGACTTAATAAGCGCAATGGCAGGGCAGCTAACTTTAATAGATAATCGAGCTTAGACGTCAGGTTAAAAGATCAGTTAGGAATGCTAAGCGTAATTTAGAGATACTTATAGCTGCGGATAGTAAACATAATCCAAAAAAGTTTTTTGAATACGTAAATAATCGTAAGCCGGTAAAAGATAACATAGGCCCTCTAGTGGATGTTAATGGCGCTTTGGCTTCTGACCCTCAGGCGATGGCAGGTATTTTCAATAACTTTTTTGCTACAGTTTTTACCGTAGAAGGCGTAAATAATGTCCCCGACGTGGACGATATCGTTCCATTTAGTAGCGAGACTATTTTGGATGAAATAACTGTTTATGAGGCTGAGATTGCGCATTATATCGATAGGCTAAAAGTTAGCAAGGCTCCAGGCCTTGACGCTTTTTATCCCAGACATTTGAAAGATTTGAAAGACGTTATCGTAGGCCCCTTAACGAAGATTTTTAATCAGTCACTCGAAACGGGGATTATTCCTGAAGACTTCAACGTCACGCCTATTTTTAAAAAAGGCGACCGCGCAGTAGCTAGCAATTATAGGCCCATTAGCTTAGTCAATTGTCGGTAAACTTTTGGAATCCGTAGTTAGGGATCGTATCATCGATCACTTAGAAAGTAGAGATTTGATTAATAGTAGTCAGCATGGGTTTCGACGCCATAGGTCTTGTTTAACTAATTTGTTAGAATTTTATAACGAAATAGTGCGCGAATACGATAGGCATAGAGCAGCTGACGTTATTTATTTAGATTTTAAAAAGGCGTTCGATACAGTTCCGCATAGGAGACTAATTGCGAAGGTCAAAGCGCACGGTATACGCGGTCAGGTAGCTAACTGGTTAGAAGAATGGCTTCGTGCTAGGAGGCAGAGGGTCGTAGTTAATGGTAGTGAATCGGGGTGGTTAGATGTAGGTAGCGGTGTCCCACAGGGTTCAGTGTTAGGCCCATTGCTATTCGTAATTTACATTAACGATATAGATGTAGGATTGACTAGTAACGTGTCAAAATTCGCGGACGATACTAAAATAGGCGGTAAGGTTGTTAACGAGGAAGGACGATAGTAATAGGCTCCAAGACGATGTAAATAGGATTATGGAGTGGACAGATAAGTGGCAGATGCAATTTAACGTAGATAAATGTAAAGTTTTGCATATAGGTTCTCGCAACAATAATTACACGTACACGATGGGTGATAGGGAGTTAGCGAGCGTTGACGAGGAAGTAGATTTAGGCGTACGCGTATCTAAGGATTTAAAGGTTAGGAACCAGTGCCTGGAGTCTTGCGCAAAAGCTAATAGGATGTTAGGCTTCATAGCGCGTAATTTCGAATTTAAATCGAAGGATATTATATTGCCCCTTTACAAGTCCCTAGTCAGGCCTCATTTAGAATATGCCGTTCAGTTTTGGTGCCCGTACTTGCGTGAGGATATTGATAGGTTAGAAAGGGTTCAGCGTCGTGCCACGAAACTTATTCCGTCATTGCGCAATAAGCCTTATGAAGATAGGATTAAAGAGTTAGACCTGTATTCACTCGAAACTAGAAGATTAAGGGGGGAGCTTATTGAAGTTTTCAAAATCGTTAATAACATCGATAACGTAAATTTTGACATTGTTCACTTTCGATAATAGTAATACTCGCAATAACGGATTTAAGTTGCGTGGCAGACGTTTCATTACTAATATCGCTAAAAACTTCTTTACGTTTAAAGTAATTGATAAATGGAATAATCTTCCCGCGTCAGTCGTTCATTATACCAGCGTTAATATGTTTGAGAACCGTCTTGACAGACATTTTAAAGGTATTAACGTTGTTTAAAATAAAAAAAATAGTTAGCAACAGGAGCTCTGGTGGTGGTGCTCGAGGATGAGTCTGTTGACGATGAATGCCAGCTTGTGACATGCCAGCGTGTGATGCCAGCAATAAAAAAAAAAAAAAAAAAAAAAAAAAATTAGACTAACACGAACGTAGATGTAGCTCGTAGCGTAAACTAACCCACTTTTTGTTTAACTTTACCTATTTTTTTTACTTTGCATGTTTGTAACTCTTTTCTTGCAT
Organism: Bathynomus jamesi; assembly: GCA_023014485.1. Taxonomy (NCBI): domain Eukaryota; kingdom Metazoa; phylum Arthropoda; class Malacostraca; order Isopoda; family Cirolanidae; genus Bathynomus; species Bathynomus jamesi. Next base: position 72,218 of record JAJOZX010004758.1, on the reverse strand, counting down.
GTTTGTAGTTTGCATGGTATGACTGAGAGTTAAGACTGTTTGCATGGTTTGTAAGCGTTCTTATTTTACTTCTTTTCATTTTTCACCCCTCTCCTATTCTCTCCGACTATTTTTCTGATTTGTCGGCAGTGGCCGGCGGATGATGATGGTGAGACTTTTTTCCTTTTTTTCTGAATGAATGTTAACCCACGAGTGATAGGTGTTGCTCCTTACTTAACCCCTTATTCTCTTCTCTTAACCCCCTACTCTTTCCTTTCTCTCGGGCTAACCTTAGAGTGGATCTTAGGGTCTTTGTTAGCCTTAGCTTCTGTAGATCTGTAGATTACAATTTTTGTAATTATATTATTTTATAAAGTATGACAAAAAATAAACGATAAAGTTAGACTCGAAGTGAACCATTTTCCCATATGTTAGAAGGGAAAAAGCATTCCATCATATTATAGTATTCAACAAACGCAATACTGTCTTCTTATTTGTGGATCATAAAAAATTGATGTATATTTAAACGACGGTGCTTCTAATTGTACCATCCAGTGATATGCCATATATATCAGAGAGATGTGTATGCCATACTTTTGTCGCTTAGCCACTTCTTCCTATGAGGGCTTCATATAATATAATTTTAAATCTACAACCAATAAAAAAAAATGTAGTGAAAAAAAAATCCGGAGGGCGATACCGCGCTACCGCTTGTATTTAACTATTTATGATATATGCGACAGCGCGATTTTTATCGATATTTCAGATCGACCCTACGATTCTTAGTGGAATATTCATCTATTACTGAATCGTAGAATGATGGGTCAGATTTCATTTGGACTAATAACTCATTTTCGATGCTCATTAGGGCTAAGTATGACAGCCTTTCTTCGCCCATTGTACTTCTTAGATACATTTTAATTCTCCTCAAAGCCGAAAATGATCTTTTTACTGAAGTTGTAGAGGGAATGGCAGGATATTTTCCTTGAAATTCTTCAGATGAGTATAGGACACTTAGTTCATTTTTCAGTCTTATAAAATCAAAAGAGCCTCTGTGTAACTCCTCGAAGGTTTTAAGAATTTCATCAGGGAATGCTTGGCTAAATTTTAGAAAATTTTCTGTATTCAGAAGTTCCAAAAATTTCAACTGTGACAGATTTCCAAACCGAGCAGTAAGTTGCACGCAAACCGTATCTATGATTTCTAAATAAAATCTTTTCATTTCCAAATCTGGCTGCTCAGTCTGTGTCAGCCTTATTCGTTTCGGTTCTGCATCAGCAGTCAAATGGGATGCGATATTTCGCCTTTGCCATACAATCCTCAAAGCCACTCCGCATTTTCTGAAACTCCGCTGAAACATTCCAGCGTATTCCCAGGACATTTTTCGGCCAATAGTAAGGCAGTATTTGTTAAGCCCCGCCCAGTACTTAAGGATCATATTCCTACGCAAGTACATTCTGTGCTCAGAGCATACCTTGTAAGAAAGCACATGAGAAAACAAGGAAGTTTCACTTAATTTTACTTTGTATTGCTTAAGTATACGGAATAAATTATAACATTTATTGGTATTTATAATAGCATTTTACCAATATTTTAAAAAATTAAAATTTTTAAATTTAATAAAAAAAATTGGGTACGTACTGCGTACCTTGCAGTGTGTGTGTGTGTGATAGCATTAAACCTGCTTGGTATATACACACACACACACCTTTGTTTTAGTTACTCGCACGCTAAAAAATTTGCATGTATCAGTGATCGATACATGCAAATTTTTTAGTTTACAGTATTTAAATTTGTTGAATATTCAAACTTTCCGCTCTACGTCAAAAAGACGTCATCTGAATTCAAAAACAGTGAAAAATTCGCCATCCCGCGACTAAAGATTTTTACCCGCCAATTAGGCTTAAAACTTGCTGTAAATAAGGCTTTGTTAATACATGAATATTGGGTCTAGTAAATGGTTATGTATATGCATACTCGTATGGTATATACACCTTTGTTTTAGTTACTCAGACGACCCTTCCCCCCTTGACCAAATCCTGGGTACGCCCCTGCACTACTCTCAATTGAGAAGGAGCTTTTTCAAAAAATTAATTTGAAGATGTAATCTGTGATTTTGGTAACAAAAAGAGCCGCAAAGTTAATGTTTAATGGTCATTTATTTAAGTCATATTATACCTGTATGTTGTTTAACTAAAAATTTAATCAAATAAACCTGCGTGTGTATATATACTTCAACATTTGTAGATGTATTATAATAAGAAGGTTTTGTGAAGTAATTCAATTAAAGCAAATTAATTATTAAGTTTGATTTAGCAGTTTCCTTTTCTCATTTTTGAGTCAGCTAAGATTATTTTTAGGCCCAAAACTTTTTCGTAGGTCCTTAGGAGTTTCTTAGGCCCCAGGCACTGTGCCTATTGGATAATCAGGCCCTGCTATCTATGGCATCTTTATTCTTCATGCCTTTCAGTTTGTGCCTCTTGACGGCACATTCTTGTAGTCGTTGAAGTCCTCCTTGTTCTCCGCTGTTTACCAGCTTTTCCTTTAAATAATCATGGCACAGGGACAAAAAAGAATTGGGAGTACATCTCTTTAGGCTGGCAAATGGCTCCATTTTTTTATAAATTCCAGTTCGTTTTGTCTGCGATGACACCTGCAACAAATAAAAATTAAATATTAATCAATAGGTATGAATTATAAATGTTATATAAATGTACTATTAACAAGGTAGAATTTTGGTCAAGGCGTAACAGAGAACTAGTTTAGAAATGCGAGTAAATTACATTTTTATATTTATTTCTGTGAAAATTGCCTACACCTTACAAAGAAGCCTATAAGGACATAATATTATAGCTTTGATTGTATTTTTAATGAATTCCTAGGGATAAAAATGTAGGACCTTTAATCATGACTTTAGCTCAATTTGGTAACAAACAAGATATAACAAAATGTAGAAAAATCGGCAGCCATTTTGTTTCTCAAAATTACGGGTTTAAAACTCAAAATTCAGCTTGGCAACGGGCATTTTTTAATTGAGCAGGTCACAATCTATAAGAATATCCCTGTTGCCAAAAATTAACACGAAATGCCTTAACAAGTCTCTTTTCCCGAAAACGGGACCAGGCTAAAAGAGTCAAAACTAGAAATTAATGTTTAGTACAACGAATTGGCGGATCTGAAGCAACCATTTCTGACTTTAAAATTGGTAATTTGCTAAATCTTTTATGTAGGGCCTAATATATAAATACTGAACATATTAATATTATTTGTTAATTTTTACATTTATATATAATTTAACTATCATAATTTAACTATATACTCCATATATAATTGTATAAGAGTTTCATTAATTCTTTGATAATGCCTAAAATCATAGAACAAAGCGTTGCATTACACTGTGCAACAATTTTTTGTTTATGTTGATTTTTCCATCTTTTCTATATGTTTCGGCCACGCTGATTACAGATTTGGCATCGGTTTTGCTCGGAAAACTATAGTTTTTATGATATGGTCAAATTTAGAAATCTTACTTTTTCGCCATTTTTCTGAGATAGCAAAAGTAATTTCAAGTGCAAAATTACTTTATTGGTTAAGGCCCATTATTAACTATTTGTACACATTTGGTTTCTTATTTCTGTTTATAAAATGGTTTTTTGTATTTTTCAGATATTTGAATTAGAATTATATGGTGATGGCTACCAATAGGCCCTGCAGACACTCTGCAGATTCCTTTTGTTATGTTTGCGACCATTACATCAGGGACGAAGTTTTGTACAGCATATCACGCTTACTTTGGCATGCCTATGGGCGATCAAGATAAATCATAGGAACCTCACTTTTGCTGTGGAAGCTGCCGTTACACATTATAAGGATGGCTGCGAGGTACCAGAAGAGGCATGCCATTTGCTATTCCTCGCATTTGGAGGGAGCAAACCAATCAGCACGATAATTGTTACTTCTGCATGGTAGACATTTCATTCTACAAGAGAGGTAAAGGTCGAAAAAATGTCCTATATCCAAATATCCCATCTTCTATTGCCCCAGTTCCCCATAATGAAGATTTACTCGTTCCGTGCCCACCCACTATGGAGGAAATAGAGGAAATAGAAGAAACGCCTTTAATATCCTCCGATGAAGATGAAGATGCTGACTTCGAGGCAAGCTCCAATACGTCACTCCATTTCCCCAACCAGAAAGACATAGACGACCTAGTCAGGGATATGAACCTTACGAAAACCAATGCAGAAATTATAACGTCCCGCCTTAAAGAGTGGAATCTTTTGGACCCAAGTGTCAAGATCTCTTTCTACAGGAATAGGCATTTGCGATACGCTTCTTTCTACTCCTGTTTTGCATCGAGCTCTCTTTGCTACTGCTGTGATGTGAATGGCCTTTTTGCTGAGATAGGAATTGAATACAGCCCTGCTGATTGGCGTTTGTTTATTGACGGTTCAACTAGAAGTTTAAAAGGCGTCCTACTCCATAATGGAAACATGTTTCCATCTATTCATGTGGCTAATTGCTAATTCGGTTCAATTGAAGGAAGAGTATGAAAATGTAAAGCTGTTGCTAGACAAAATAAACTACAGTGAACATAGATGGGATATATGTGGAGGCTTCAAAATGTTAGGATTCCTGCTTGGACTACAGCAGTGGCGGAGCAAGAGTGTCACGGGCCCCGGTGCAAAAATTACTTATGGGCCCCACAAAATTTAGATTTTAGTTTAGTTTATACATATGAACCACAAAAACCTTTCGATCCACTCAAGGTGGCCCTTAAAACTGGTTCCAATCAATTTGTGTTTTCTATCTATTCTAATTCACCTTTTAGTTACATTTTCAATACTTGAAATTGCATTCTCAACACCACTAGACTCTGCTTTTTTGTTTTCTACACTTTCAATTTGCTCATTATTATTACTTCCTTTTTTAACAAGAAATGCATCAAGTTTAGGTCATTTTGCAGCCCTTTCCTCCTCTTCCTTTTTTAGTTTCCTCTTTTGAAAACCACTTTTATGCTTGTACACTGACATGTCTCGAGGGTTGAAAACTTAAAATTTATTGATTTTAGCAATAACTGAGTAGCAAATAACAATAACTTTTTGTAAAATTTAAAAAGTAGTACACACTGATTGACTATAGTCACTAGTATTCAATAATACACTGCGGAAAATCAATTAACGTAATTTTTATTCGCACACTCATCCACTCAGCGTCTCAGCCATTGAAACTGACGCTTCACTGCGTGTCGAGTTGACAGATCCCAAACGAAGAAGAATATTTCTGAACGTTTTGAAACGTTTCGTTTCGTGCGTCGACGTGCGATCAGAAATAAGTGGTGTCACAGTGTCGTATAGTATATACAGTAATATACTACTATACCAGATAGTAGAATAATGTGATGGTTTCAGCATTTTAAATTCTAATTTTGATTTTTATCTATTGCAGACATCATTTCAGATGACCAATTATGTATTTAACATATATAGTATACAGTTTTACCAGAAAGGGGCCCGTACTCGAAAGAATAACCATGTTTATAAATGCATTTAAATATATTAAACAAGTTTAAAGGACTCTTATATTTTCATGCACATTTAGATCTAATTTTTATATGAAATACTTGAAAATTATTATTTTTCCTTGCCAAAGTGTTATCAAATATCAACCAACCGGGCCCCCCAAAGGTCCGGGCCCCGGTGCACTGCACCGCCTGCACCTAGCTAGATCCGCCACTGGACTCCAGGGCGGGTACACTAAATATTCGTGTTTCCTCTGCTTTTGGGACAGCAGAGCAGATGGTGAGCACTTTGTCAGAAAGGAATGGCCCGTGAGAAATGAGCTTAATCCAGGCAAACACAATGTTTTTAACGAAGCCCTTGTTCCAACAGACAAAATTTTGCTACCCCCGCTGCATATCAAGCTTGGTCTTATTAAGCAATTCATCAAAGCTTTGGATGCTGAAAGTGATGCTCTTTATCATATACGTTCAATGTTTCCCAAACTTTCTGACGCTAAAATCAAGGGAAGCATATTTGTTGGACCTCAAGTCAGACGCATGTTAGCATCTAAAGAGTTAGAAGAAAAAATGACAGCTCTTGAAAAACATGCTTAGCAGTCATTTCGGCTCGTAGTCCATGGACTTTTAGGTAACAAGATGAACGACAACTACGAAGAGCTAGTAGAAAATCTACTAAAACACTTTCAAAGGTTAGGTTGTAGACTGTCCCTGAAGTTACACTATCTGGACTCGCATTTAGAATTCTTCAGACCAAATTTGGGTGACGTAAGTGAAGAAAATGGTGAACGTTTTCACCAAGATATCCAAACCATGGAGAGGAGATATCAGGGAAAATGGGACGAAGCTATGATAGGCGACTATATCTGGTGTTTAATACGAGATAATCTACGGGACTACAAGAGAAAAAGTCGGTCAAATGTACATTTTTAAGCATTATCCGTTTAGATGTATGTGTGAGCATATTTGTGTGCATTATATATACATTATATACGCATTATATACATTATGTAAATTATATACATTATATACATTATATATGAAATATATTTATTTTTCTTTCCTTTTCTTCATTGTGATTTTGCTCTCTGATAAGCCACTCGGTACAAAAAATAGACTATGGTTTTCAGAAGAAATGAGTTTTCACGAGAAAGCTAATGCGATTTTTTTAATTCAGCGCACCCAAAAACATAAAGAAACACCAAAAAAATAAGATAAACACAAATTTTCCAAAATTTTGTTACATAGTGTTATACTTCTAAAAAGCAATAGTGTTGTTTTAGTCGAGAATTGTTCTTAAGAAAAAGTATTCAGGAAATTAGTGTTTAAAATCTCTTATAATAATAATAATCTATACTATAATAAGAGAGCTGTCCGTCCGTCTGTCTGTCTGTCCGTCCGTCCGTCACACTTTCAGAAATTGTGAGAAAAAATTGAGAAAAAAATTCAGAAATTGTATTACGGGCTCAAGATTTTCATGACTGTTCTTTTTTGTAGTTTAGCCTGTCTGTTTGAAATTTATCCCGGGCAGTAATGGGGGAAGGGTGGGGGTGGGGGTAATGGGGGAGGGGTGGGGAAATGGGGAGGGGTGGGGGTAATGGGGGAGGGGTGGGGAAATGGGGGAGGGGGTTAGCCCCCAAGTTGCATGAATGGGGGTGAGGAGGTTTTGGGAGATACCAGATTCAGAAATGTTGACACAATGTGAAGCTCAAAATTTTCACGGCTGCGTTCTTTTCTGTAGTTTAGCCTGTCTAACCGTCAGCGAAGCGACGGGAACTGTACTAGTAAATAGTATTATTATACAGGGTTGCCAGATACTTTTCAAGAAAAGTAGCGAGAACACTACCCAAAAGTAGCGAAATAGAATTCAAAGTAGCCCAAAATAATATATATATATATATATATATATATATATATATATAAGCAAACAACCACAAGGAAAAGGAAACAAAAAGTCCGAGCGCTTGTGGTTGTTTGCTTATTAATAAGGTCACGTGTTATTTTTTGATTTTAGTGTATATATATATAATTTAGGGTGTCACTTAAATGCAAAGTTTGAAATTTTCATGCTGACACCCCGCGAATCTATTCCATTGGTAAAAAAAACATGGTGACTGAAAAATCTTTTTATTTGAATAACTATAAAAGGTCGCCCCCGCCTTCCAAAGTTTAATGCTTGCGCGGCGTCTCCATAATCGTTCATTAGATATCTATATATCTCTATATATGTGTGTGTGTGTATCTGTGTGTGTCTGAATATCTGAGAAATAAAGTGAACAATACTTAACGATTCACCGTTTCTCATTTCAGCTACGTGATTTCTGGTGATGGAAACCCGGAAGTGTATATACCTATTAGGGGCAGCGGTTGATGAGGTGAAAGGATGCAAGCTTCCTTCCTACAGGCAAGCATTCGGTTACTTCCTTTACCTTCACCATGAAAAGAAAATGACAATACGTGACGCGTTGAGGAAGTCACTTCGAGCAGTGATGTCCTTCTGGGAGAAAGCTCACATTCCAACCAGACTCGAGACACACTGCGTCAGCAAACTGGATAAAGTCTTCGAGGAGTGGAAAGGACTCAAAAAACACGCTTCAAGGACGAGCGATTCACACAAGACGAAAGAAAAAGAATTCATTGAACGCCTCGATCGTCTCTTTGACATCACCCACGCTGATTGTGAGAAATTGGTCAAGTACCCAGAGGATTGGGAGTTCCTTCAGCAACAGCGCCAGAAAGGACGTCCAGGTTCAATGGCAGGTTTGGACATGACCCATCAGCGCCAAGTCAAAGATTGTACTCGACGTCGGGAGGAAGAGGAGAAACGAAGAAAGCGATCAGCAGCTGAAATGGAGGCAGTATCCAACGAAGCGGTTTTGGAGTCCTCATCCTCCAGCTCAGATGATAGCGAAGAAAAAGGAGCATGTGGTGGTTCGTTAGCGTCTAAACAAAGAGCAACGAAGAACATCATGACATCGGAATTGGCGGCAGCGCTTGATCGCAAGCAACTCTCGTCAAGAAAGGCCACATATCTGCTGTTTGAGGCAGCTTCCAGCTTAGGGCATGATGCTAGCGACTACAACATCAATCGTGGATCCATTCATCGTCAGCGTGAAAAATTCCGTACCCTTAAGGCTCGGCAACTGAAGAGCGAGTTCCAAGGCAATAGTCCGTTGACTGTTCACTGGGACGGAAAACTCATGCAAGATCTGACGTCACGAGAATATGTTGACCGCTTACCTATTCTTGTATCTGGCTCCGGGACAGAGCAGCTCCTCGGGGTGCCAAAACTTCTGTCAGGAACCGCGCTGGCACAAACAAATGCCATCATAGATTGCCTGAATGAATGGGGTGACCGATCATGTCAAATCTATGTGTTTCGACACAACCGCGACAAACACAGGCCACCGTGGAGGAACTTGTGTTCTTCTGGAAGAAAAAGTTGGACGTGACCTGTTACACTGCGCGTGCAGACCATGTACTGGAGTTGGTGCTACAGGCGGCATTCGCAGCATCGCTAGATTCAGTATCTACCGGTCCAGAAATTCTGCTTTTCAAGCGCTTCCATGATTATTGGACCCGCATTGACCAGCAACAGTTCCAAACTGCGGACACAGATGCGTTCACCAAAGCAGCTATTTTAAGCATAGAACGGAGCTCATTGAGTTTGCAAAATCACAAGCACTTCAAGTTCGTGATGACTATCAGGAATTCCTCGATCTTTCCGTCATCTTTCTTGGAGGAGTTCCATACAAGGGACTAAACTTCCGCGCCCCTGGTGCTATGCACCGGGCGAGATGGATGGCTAAGGGGCTCTATGCCATTAAGATCTGGCTCTTCCGAAGACAGTTTAAACTGACGAACACTGAGGAACGCGAAATTCGAGATATCTGCCTCTTTTCTGTTCTAGTTTACATGAAAGCGTGGGCAACAGCTCATCTGTCCATCGAAGCTCCGCTGAATGATTGGGAATTGATGAGGACGCTCCTTCGATACCCGCACAAGAAGATCTCTGATGGTACCACCAAGAAGCTGTCTGCGCACCTGTGGTACCATTCGGAGGAGGCAGTGGGTCTGGCGTTCTTTGATGAGAGGATATCGATGGAAGTGAAGTGCAGCATGGTTGCAGCGTTAGATCAAGAAGCCCCTCACATGCCGCCAAAACGACCTTTGGTTCTTGATACTATGTTCCTCAGTGACAGCAAAGGACTGGAGCAACTGATCACAAAGAACACCCGAGGATTCTTCTCAAAACTTCAGTTGCCAGATTGCTTTCTGCTCCACCATCCCAGTTCATGGACGTCAAACTCTGAATACGTGCAAGCTCGGGATGTGGTCTCCAAACTTGCAGTGGTGAACGACAGAGCAGAACGGGCCGTGGCTCTGGTGAAGGAGCTGAACGGAAAGTTGACAGTGAAAGAAGAACAGCTCCAGTTCCTCGTTCAAGTTGTCACTGACCACAGAAAGCAACACCCAGCTCCGAACAAATCAGCATTAGTGAGGACGCGAAAGAACTAATCACTGATCAGCGTATGAGCACCAATTATTCTGCTACTGTATATGTATTTTATTTCTCAAAGTTTTGCTTTTGTTGCTTCTCCATTTTGTACCATTATTCGCCAAATTATGTCTTCTATTTGATTATATAATAAACTGTTTGTATTCTTTGCGTTTTTAAGTGTCTTACTTTCGTTATTTCACCAAATTGCCTTGTTTTTTATTATCTGGTTCGGCCCAAGCTGTGAACACTGAACAGCTTGTTGACGTCAACAAATGGGTCTTGTTTTCAGTGACGAGGGCGACCTTTAAATGATGACCAATCAGGACCAAATTTCTCTTCCGTATGTTTTACACCAAATGGAACAATTTTAGGGGGTGTCATAGGAAAATATCCATCGTTTAATTTTCCCCCTATTACCTAGTGACACCCTAAATTATATATATATATATATATATGCAACAAATAACTGCAATGACCACTCAGTATATAAATGAATAGAAACGACATAAGTATTAAGGAACGTTTCTGCACACGAGGAGGAGAGATAACGAAATAATGAAAAATGAGGCGAACCGCGGTTCGCCTCATTTTTCATTATTTCGTTATCTCTCCTCCTCGTGTGCAGAAACGTTCCTTAATACTTATGTCGTTTCTATTCATATATATATATATATATATATATATATATATATATATATATATACATTTAACTGCAATGACCGCGCAGTATATTAACGTATAGAAACGACGTAAGTATAGAGGAGTGTTATATTTAATTTTAAATACTAAATTTTATTTACCTTATATGATTCACAATCACAGTTGTATGGAATTTAATAACTCCTCTTCTTCATCTTCATTGCTTTCAACTTCGTCGTTAGATTTCTTGTATATGTCGGAATTATATTTTAACATCGATGAAGAAGGTTCAAAGTTAAAACAGCAGATGTTCTTTCTTCAGCATCATTTTGATGCGAAGTATAGAGGCTAAGAGATCTGAACATCTGGTATAGTTATAGTACGGCTGCGGTATACGAGTCGACCATACACAAAACAAAAAATATACAATTTAAATTAATATGGAATTCATATTAATATATTCAACTAATATATTAATATTTTATTTCGATAAAATTTATCGATTTTCAAAATAGCCCAAAATAGCATTACAATTTTTGGAAGTAGCCCAAAAGTCGCAAGTAGCCCAATCTTAAATTTTAGTAGCGCCAGCCCATTCCAAGTAGCCCAATCTGGCAAACCTGAATAGTAATAATAATAATAGAATAATACAAATAATACACTAAAATTCTGTCTGTCTGTCCTACGCATGCGCAGATGAGACTATCGTAGAAATTCTAAGCGTTGTATCGCACTTGGGTTCATTCACTCTCTCAAAAAATAACAATGTGTATAAAATGGTTGTTAAAATAATTTAGGCTAACATACTGAAGGTCTTACAATAATAATAATAATAGTAATAATAATAATAATAATAGTAATAATAATAATAATAATAATAAAATAATACACTAAAATTCTGTGTCTGTCTGTTCTACGCATGCGTAGATTTCACTATTGTAGAAATTCTAAACGTTGTATCACCAGTGTCTTCATTCACTCTCCCTCCAAAAATAACAAAATGTGTATCAAATGGCTGTTAAAATAATTTAGGCTAAGTTACTGAAGGCAACTTTTTATAAAAAATTATAGGAACGCAGCAATTTTAACTCGTGTAAATCCTCTGCTCTTTCGAAACTAATAATGAAAACTTGTCATAATATAGTGGTACAAGTCGTAAGCTCATATTTAGGCATAATATTTTGAAGCAACGGATTATAGCTTAGTCACGCTAACTTTAAAGATTAGACCTAGGCTGAAGTATATTATAGCCTAATGGTCTGCTTTCAGCTGTCGTTTTGCATTGATGCTACCTTATTGTTATAGGAATATAGTTTGCAATAGGCCTATATATTAAAAATATTCAGTTAATTGTTTCATATAATATAAATATCAATGTATAAATTACTAATAAAAAGACGCCATGTTTCAATTATAAATTGTATCATACTTTTTTGCCGATTGGTCATTCATTGATTTTGTGGCTGACGCCAGACAATTTTATTGTTTCAGAAAAGGTCCCTTGCTATTAAAAAAGGTAAAATTAGGAATTCCAGCCTATATATATACATATATATATATATATATATACACCTGATACTGAGTCGAAGTGTTTTTTGAAAATTAGCCAATTAGCCAATAGGCGATTGATAATCAGGCGCCATTTCATTACTTGCCTCTGATTGGTCTACGGTCTATGATAGCCGTTACTTTAAAGAAATTAATGCAGCGATTTATTTCAAAATTTATGTATGAACAACGCTCGTTTCCTCGGGAAATGTGCCGTTTTTCCAGACATGACTCGAAGTCATTTCTGAAAAAACGGCACATTTCCCAAGGAAATGAAGGTCATTTTCAGGTGCTCTTCCAATACGTGCTCTACCGTAAAATTTACATTCCAATATGTGCTAAACTAAAGAAAATATCACGACCTAACCTAACCAATCGTTAGGTCAATTGTACGCCCTTGACGATTGGTTAGGTTAGGTCGTGATATTTTCGTTAGTTAGCACATATTGGAATGTAAATTTTATGGTAGAGCACGTATTGGAAGAGCACCCATTTTCAAAGAGTACGCATCAAATTACATAAGAAAAACATGCTTTCAATTCTTTAGCGAGATGCGTGTTAAAACGAATATTTACCCATTTCCTAATTAATATTGCAGTGAATCTAATTCATTCCTTCTTTTTCAGACTGCCGCTATAAGGAAGATGGGGTACGAAGACAATGGAACCCATCTGAGACACTCGTTATCGAATTTTTCATCCCCGTCGATTGGGGAAACTCAACCGACGAAGACGTCTTGAAAATTAACTGCGATCAATTGGAAATAATCGTGCAACCACCAACCATGACTAATCCTAATACCTCGAATGATACTGTAATCCTTCCCGGACGACATCTTCGTCTCGGTTGGAATTATTTGAATTTTACATTTGACGACACGAGTTCACTCATTCAAATTAACGAAATTGACGGAAGATTCGTTCTTCAAATTCCATTTGACGTCGCTGACAGAGAACGAGTGAACATAACAGTACGAGGTCGAGGACTTTATTCAGTTGTTAACTGCCGCCACCCCTGGATTGAAGGTTTGTTTCTCACTTTCGTTCTTAATTTAAGAGAGTTTTGAAGTATAAAAGTTTTGACCAAAGCTAGGAAGTAATTCCTCTTCATACTTTCATTACGGCCGGCATATATATATATATATATATATATATATATATATATATATATATATATATATATATATATATATACTGATGGGGCTGTTTAACCTCCTTCGCAAAATCTAAGTATGACGGAGGGGACCTAAAGCTTTACATGGGATCCGAACCTCGAGTCATTACATAATATAGACGCAGAAAGAGGACAGTCTCCCATCCAACTACTTCCTAGACCCAATGTCGCTTAACTCCGCTGAGCGACGGGAAGCGGTGTTACGACACATACCACAACGTATATATATATATACTTTCATTACGGCCGCCATATATATATATATATATATATATATATACGTTGTGGTATGTGTCGTAACACCGCTTCCCGTCGCTCAGCGGAGTTAAGCGACATTGGGTCTAGGAAGTAGTGGATGGGAAACTGTCCTCTTTCTGCGTCTATATTATGTAATGACTCGAGTTCGGATCCCATGTAAAGCTTTAGGTCCCCTCCGTCATACTTAGATTTTGCGAAGGAGGTTAAACAGCCCCATCAGTATATATATATATATATATATATGGTCAGAGAGAAAATCTTTTTTTCTCGGAACTGAAAATTATCGAAACTTAATCTAACCTAACTTAAAAGGTCAAAATAGTACGTTTATGGTAGAAGTAATTAGGTTAAATTTACTCGTATGTGGTTATATTTAACTGAGTTAAGTTAGGCGTAACTGGGCTAAGTTAGATTAGGCTGAGTATGAGTTTAATTAGGTTTCGATAGTTTTCATTTCGATGATTTTCCGTTTCGACAAAATGGCGGATTTCCTGCAAAAATGTTCATTTGTTCATTCATTTCAACGACTTCATTTTTGTATTTTATAAAAAAAAAAAAAAAAATATATATATATATATATGGGTCTTCCATTTGGCGGCAGGCGGTTTTTTTAACCATATTTTCACCAGTAATACTTTTTTGTGTGCTAAATACGAATCTAACATTCTTTTTTGAGAGAAATGAAATGAAAATATCGAAAAAAAAGATTTTAAATACGAAATACTTTTTACTGGTGAAAATTTGGTTAAAAAAAACCGCCTGCCGCCAAATGGAAAAGATCCATATATATATATATATATATATTATATATATATATTATATATATATATATATTAATAATAAAATAATATAAATAAGTAAATAAATATGTAAAAATAAATAATAAAAAAATAATGATTATTTTGCTTATTTAAAAGAGGGAAAATATTGATTATTTAATAAAAATGTTAATTGTTTTCGTGAATATTTATTTGATAAAAATGTTTAATTAAACAAATATTTAAAATTAAACTTTTTATTATTTGAAAAAACATTTTCAGGTTTCAAATATTACTCCATTGAACCCTCTTGGGAAAAAGGGACTTTTCCTTCAATATTCGAAGGAAAACTTTCCACGATCGGGTTTGGCTCATTGACTGACTTTAAACTAAACGTTACTTTGGGAGCGACATCTTTGGTCGTGTGCACAAACATCACAGATGAGGAACGTTATCTTGATTCAGTTCGTGTTGGGGGTTATCGTTTTTATCTGAAGGAGGACAAATGCGACGAAGGTTCGCAACTCTCCGATACCCTTTCTCGTAACAAATACTACGTTCATAATTTGAATATTTCCCTTTTTGAGGAAAAGGTAAATTGAGGTTAATTTTTCCCCTTTTAAAGGAAGCCATTAATTAATAAAGGTTAAATTAATTAATTCATAAAGGTTAAATTAATTAATAAAGGTTCGATTAAAATGTGGTGCGCAAAAATATTTCAATATAAGGACTAAAGATGTCTTTTTATCCAAAAATGGGGTGACGCTTTTTACGTCTATTTAAATTTAACTTTTAAACGACGTGCGTATCCCGACATTCGCGGTGTCGCTGTGAATTATATTTATAAAATGGTATCTTTTAGCGGGCAAAAAAAGGGGATATAATTTAGGTTAGGCTATACTAGGATAGGTTACGTTTCGCTAAACTAGGCTAGGTAAGGTTAAGCTAGGTTAGCTTTGACTAAGCTAAGCTAGGTTAGGTTTCGCTAAGCTAATTTAAGCTAGGTTAGGTTTCGCTGAGCTAGGCTAGGCTAGGTTAGGCTAAGCTAAGTTTGGTTTTAAAAATTGGGCGAGTTTCGTGATACAGAAATGAACGCGTGAAAATGTCGCGGTTCTGTATGGAAAGCAAACATTGTGCGTACGCGTGTTCGTTTCAATAAAGATGAAAATTGCGAATGTTTTCGTTTTAATGTGAAAAAGGTCGTTTTAAAAAAGGTTAAATTTAACATTTGTTTTCTTTCCTCTTTTTCAGCATTATCCAAATTATGGACACTATTACTTCGCCCACGTTCGATTACACAATTTGGAAGCAAAAAAGATTTGGTTGGGGACTTTTAACCAGTCTGGAGTGGATATATTTTATGAAGACGTTTTCCCTTCACGGCCCCGACCCGAACACGACGACGGTGAAGGTAAGATGAAAACGAGACAATTCAATTTAAGCATCAAATGTGTACACATTCACGCGTACACACTCCCTCTTTTTATATACACGTATATAATACATACGTACAAGCAGTGTACGTACGTGCTATGTACGAACATTACGCAGTTACTTAACCTAACCTAACGTAGGGGCCTGTATATATTACTAATAATAATAATGTGGCGCTCAGCTCACGCAGCTGCTTATCATCCAATACAAAAAATTGGTTGGTTGATAAATGGGTACTTTGCGGGTAGCTTAGTGGTTAAGTGAGACATTGGGTTGCTGACAGGGAGGTCGCGAGATCGAGTCTGGACGAGGACTTTGTAATTTCTGACTTCCTTCGTGGTTCGTGGTTCAGATTTCACGTTAAGCTGTAGGTGTAAGGTGAGGCCAACAGGTTTAACCTTTGACAGGATTTAAAAGTATATATATATATAGTATATTGTGTGTGTGAGTAAAATGTAATTTGTGTAATGTATAACACGAGGTTTTTCTTTTCTTTTTTCAGTTGATGACGAACACGTTCCGGAGAGTAGAACTAATGGACTGACTCCTTCGGGTAGGTTTCCAAAAGGAATTACGCACGCATACATACACAGGTCAGGGGGAGTTCGGATTCTGATAATGCTGCTCAATATCAATGCGGGGAGTTATCGCGATGGGCCGCGTTCGTCTGGCCTGAGCGCTGTGCCAGTCTCTGATCATACCCACTCCTTATTAATACTCTTCTTTGCCGCTTTAAGGATCGTAACATTCAATTTATTAAGAGTTATTTTCTTTCTCAACTTATAACTGAAGTTGCTTTTCTTCACTAATAAATAATAATGATTTGTAAGTGTGATTTTTCTTATTATTAATTCAACCTTTTCATATGTTTACAAAAGCCAGTGTGGGACCGCACACACACTGTACACCGATTAGTGGCAGTTCTACGTAACCCCATAATTACATATTTGGATTAAATTAAACAATTTTTATTCTTACTAAACAATATTATTATTATTATTATTATTATTATTAACAAAAATTAACTCGCCTATAATAAAAGATATCATTCATGATCATCGTCATCATCATCATGAGGAATAAAAAGACATCATCGCCTCTTCATAATTTTGTTTGGAAGGATAATAGTCTTTGGTGAAGTTCCTTCAATGAATTTAATAATTAATTGATATTAAAAAGGTTAAATGATCTTACTTGCGAAGCAGAAAGTTGGAAATTAGAAAATTAGAAGATTTTGTACCCTAATTTCGACCTTATGTGAAGAATAAAAGTCTTAGGTTATACTTCCTCTGTTCTGAGGAAGTTCACAAACCTTGACGAGTGTTACTAAATTCATTTATCCTGCGGTGAAGAAGGCATTGGGCAACCACTTCACTAATATGCCCTTGTTAAACTCATGAACGTGTCCACAGAAAGAAATAGGAATAACCGTAAACGGAGTTGCCAGTCAAAGGATAGGCAATGTCGCGTTCGGCGGGGGAAGCAGCAGCAGCAGCAGCAGCAGGGCTTCCAAGGTCGTCATCAGGCGAATTCCCTGCGACACCAACAAAGGAGTAAAGATTGGGACGTGGAAATGAACAGACCAGAAAAGTTAGAAAACGTCAAACGAGAGATGAATAGGCTGAGCATAGATGTCATGGGGTTGTCAGAAGTCAGATGGCGAGAAGGAGGAGATTTTATTAGTGGAGACGTGAGAGTGATTTATTCTGGTGGCGACAGGGCTGAGAGAGGAGTTGCTATTTTACTTAGAGGAAGGATAAGAAACACCGTAGAGGAGTTAGACTGTGTGTCAGATAGAATCATGTGGATAAGAATGAAAGGCGAAAAAGTAGATACATTTGTCATGTGAGTGTATATGCCAACAAGCAGGAGGCAAGAACTCATGGTGACTAATACTTGGTTCCAAAATCACAAAAGAAGAAGATACGCATGGAAAAAACCAGGAGACACTGAAAGATTTCAAATTGACTTCATTTTGGTAAGACAGATATAGGAATGCAGTGAAGAACTCGAAAGCTTATCCTGGAGCAGATGCTGACTCCGATCATAACTTGGTGGTAATGGAAAATATGGTGAGGCTGAAGACTGAAGAAGAATAAAGTAGGGAAGAAATGGGATACTGAAAAACTGAAGAGAGAACAAAAGATAGTTTTTGTTAAAAAGGTGAATGAAGAGATAAGGAGGCAAAGAAATGACGGCCACATTCATATGACAAGTGAAGAAAGATGGTGTAGACTGAGAGATACAATGAAGGAGAGTGCACAGGAAAATATCGGTTATGTGAAAAGAGAGGCAAGGAAACCCTGGGTCACTACAGAGATGCTTGACAAAATGGAAGGAAGACGAAAATGTAAGTGTATAAATACAGGAGAAGGTAGACAACGATACAGACAGTTGAATAACGAACTGAGAAGAGAAACTGATAAAGCAAGAGAGATGTGGCTTGGAGAGTAGTGCGGGGAATTGGAGGAATTAGAAAGGAAAGGAAGAACTGATTTAATGTACCAAAAAGTTAAGGACATAAATAGATGGAAAAGAAGTACGCGTAGCTTGGGAATGCGAGAAATAGAGGGGAGAAATGGAGAAAAACTGAAAAGACCAGAAGATATAAGGAAGAGATGGATTAAATATATTGAAGAACTGTATGATAACGAGAACAAACCTAATAACATCGAAATGGAGGAAGCAGATGAGGTGGAAGTAGATTGTATGTATTGTGCAGAAACATGTATAAAAGTGGAGACTGGCCTGCTGACTTTATGAGAGTCTCTATGATTACTATCCCCAAGAAACGAGAGCCACCAAGTGTTCAGAATTCCGAACCATAAGCTTGGTCAGCCATGCATCAAAAATAATGCTAAGGATACTAACCAGAAGACTAACGAACAGAGCTGAGCAGTACATTGGAGAGGATCAGTTTGGATTTAGCTCAAAATGCGGAACAAGAGAAGCTATTGGTATTATGAGAATGATGGGAGAGAGAGTGCTGGAACATGATCAGGATATGTTTGTTTGTTTCATTGACTTTGAAAAAGCTTTTGACAGAGTCCAGTGGAAGAAACTAATGGAAATATTGAAGAATATTAATGTTGACTGGAGGAAAGAAGACTCGAGATTAAGGTAATAAGAGAAAGACAGAAGAAATGGATCAGACATGTGTTGAGAGATGAAGGATTGTTGAAGGGGGATAGAGGGTAGATATGAAGGTAGAAGGCCGAGGGGAAGGAAAAGGAAAGCAATGTTGGATGATTTGAAGGCAGGCAGGAGCTATCATGAGATGAAAAGGATAGCTCAGGATAGAACACTTTGGCGGGACACATGAGTTGGACCTGCCTGATAGGCAGAACACGATGGATGGATGGATTAAAAAGGTGGAGCGACACGTATGATTGGTTATAATTTAACTCTCGTTCGACCAATGAAAAGCTTGCATTTTATACAGGATGTTTATTTTATCAGTTAACCCAAAAATACGCAAATAAAAAAGAACTACGATTCAGAAATACACGAAACTTTGTCATATGAGAACCGAGACAGGTACTTGTAGGTTATCTCCTCCCCCACCAATTTTGACAGAATATTTTCGTTAAAACTAACGAAAATATCACGACTTAACTTAACCAATTATCAAGGGCGTACAGTCGATCTATTATTAATTATAACATTGTTTGTTTCTGGAATAGTATTTACTATTTACTAATAGATCAACTGTACGCCCTTGATAATTGTTTAGGTTAAGTCGTGATATTTTCGTTAGTTTTAACGAAAATATGCTGTCAAAATTGGTGGGGAGGTGGGGGGATAACCTACAAGTACCCCGAAACATCTTAAAGTGCTGGCCTCGCCTAGCTGAGGTCAGCCTAAGCTTACTCCTAAGCCTAGTCCTCGGACTACGCTTAGACTCGCCAACATGATGACTCATACTTGCCAACCGTACCGATTTGAACGCTGTTCTACCGCCTGGCGCCTACCAACTTTACACACTAATCATACGCATTTCAGTATATTTCGGAAAGTATCTTTAATATGCAAAGATAAAAATCACGTTCAAATTAATATTTTATTTATTTATTAAATAAATGGGAGAAACACCATGGAGCAAGTTTTTTTTTTCACATTATCGACATGAACAACATGCAAACAATATGAAACCTTGAATGCGCAAGAATGCATCATTTAAGGTGAGATTTTCAAACATTTCCTGGGAAGGGAGCAGGCTGCCATTGCTGGTTTTTTTCCCCCAAGATCTGGGGTTTTCACCCTCTATCTGGGTTTCTGGGGTTTTATTTTGAAAATGGTTCGAAATCTGGGTTTTTATATCTTTAAATGTGTAAACAACTTAAAAGAGCTCATTTAAATATTTAAAACGGCATATTTCCATATTAATAACACTGGTATGCATCAATTTTGCTGTCAAGGGTTTTGTAAGTAATTCTTATAGAGGTTTTCCTGCTGATTTCGAATCTGCAATCCGTTTTTCTCAATCAGCTCAGGTTATCCGGCTATGGCCTCATAAGTAAAATAGAATTTTTCGTGATTTTGTCAAAGCGGAATTGGAACAGTAACATCTATCATCACTTGTTTCACTTGTATAATATCTTTTTTTACTTTTCAGGCATATAGATAAAATATTTCATAATGAATAGAGCGTGTAAAAATGATCCCAATAGATTCTGCTACATATGTGAGACGGTTACCATGCCAAATAACCAGTCCCAAATCACTAAATTTGTGAAGACAATGTATAGAGCATACTTTGGAATTAAGCTAGGGGACCAGGACAAAAATTTCGCCCCTCATATGTGCTGCAAGACGTGCATTGAAAATTTGAGAAGATGGAGCAAAGGCAGAGCGAAATCTTTGCCTTTTGGAATTTCCATGATTTGGAGAGAAGGAAAGGATCACGTGACAGATTGCTATTTCTGCATGACAAACCTCCAAGGTGGGCTTATAAATTTATTTTTCTTAAATATTTTGAAATCCTCGTATGAAACTTGACATAATATTCACCATAATGTAATATTCACCATATATAGCATAATATTCACCATAATGGTAATCATACATTTACATATACATATTGTTATAGAAAATACATTTACACATACATATTGTTATACAAGTTACATTTACATATACAATGATTGTATATTTTCTTTTTTTCATTCATATTGTCCCCGAAGGGACAATATGAATGAAAAAGAAAGAAAATATACAGACTCCATCGACCTATTTCATATCTTACAGACCGCAGCCTTCCCTCACGAGCCGCCACTGTCTGAATGCTTCTTCTATTTCATATGCAAGTTTTATATCCATGTTTCTGTGTTTCTACAGGGTGTCCGAGAATTATCTGTACAATTTTTGGATGTTATTAAAAGTCAACCATGAAGTGTAGAAATTCCAGTGTTGTCCCATTTTACAGAGAATCTTATTAAGTTTTTTATGATACCAAGTTTTGACAAGTTTTTTAGAAGTTCCAGTGTGTCCGAACATTATCTGTACAATTTCATCTTTTAATAAAATTCTTGATAACACACGTAAAATTCTTAAACAAGATTATTTAGAATCTGTATTTTCAAAAGTTTCTTCTATTAAAGTAACGTTGTTACAAACATTCGATATGTGCACCATTAGTGATTCGCAAAACATCCAATCGATACTCCAAATGTTGCCATGTACGCTGCAGCATATCCACATCAATTCGCTCAATAGCAGCTGTGATTCTTGCTTTTAAATCATCAATGTCTGTCACCCGCGTACATTTCTAAAACACTTGTCAAAACGTGGTATCCGAAAAAACTTAATGAGATTCTCTGTAAAATGGGACAATACTGGAATTTCTACACTTCATGGTTGACTTTTAATAACATCCAAAAATTGTACAGATAATTCTCGGACACCCTGTATTTTCAGGAGTTAACAAGAAGAATAAACACATTGTTGTATACCCTGACATTCCTTCTGCTATGAGACCTGTACCCCATGGTCCTGGAATTCCAATACCCGACCCACCTCAAGCCCTGGACTTCGATGATTCTGATGATGAATCAATGACCAATGCCAATGACCAGTCCCAGTCGTATATACCTCAAAATACCGCTTCAAATGAGCCGAGGCCTCTCAACCAGGCCAAACTTAATGATCTTACCAGGGATTTAGGACTTTCCAAATTAGCTGCCGAGATCTTGGGCTCACGACTTCGAGAGGACAACTTGCTGGCTCGGGAACAACATTCTCCTGGTATAGGAAACGAGAGGAAGAATTCCGCAAGTTTTTTGCAGTGCACGAAAATACCTCTTCCTTAGTGTACTGCTGCAATGTTGAGGGGCTAATCGAATCCTTGGGCCTGCCATATAACGCATCAGAATGGAGGCTATTTATAGACTCGTCTAAACGAAGTTTGAAAGCAGTACTTCTCAACATTAGGAATAGGGTTGCATCAGTCCCTGTAGCACATTCCGTACAACTTACTGAGAGCTACGATAACATGAAAATTTTACTAGATGCTCTCGTATACGACCAACATAACTGGAGGATCTGTGGAGATTTGAAGGTAATACTAATATCATAAGTAAACTATTGCTATTGACTATGTTGTTTTTCCAAAGGTTATTTGAGAGCGTATAAGAACACTTAACTTCCCCACAGAAGTGATACAGTCCAATGCATAGATTTTTTTATCTGATAGAACAAATTCTCTAAATTCTTTAAATATTTTCATTTTTTTTCAGATTGTGGCATTTGTATTGGGAATGCAAGGGGGATACACGGAATACCCATGTTTCCTCTGCAAATGGGATAGCCGAGCGGATGAGAAGCACTATGCACAGCGTGAATGGGCATCCAGAGAGAATTTTGAACCTGGGTCGCATAATGTCGTTTCAGTGCCCCTTGTACCACCAACAAAAATTTTGCTCCCACCACTTCATATTAAGCTGGGCTTGATGAAAAATTTCATAAAATCAATGAATAAGGAGGGTTCAGCATTCCGATATCTCGAGAGTAAATTTCCTCATATATCTGATGCTAAACTAAATGCTGGGGTTTTTGATGGTCCTCAAATTCGAACTTTGATCAAGGATACTCAGTTCGAAAACGCAATGACTCCAACTGAGAAGAATGCCTGGCAGGCATTCAAATCAGTTGTCACTGATTTTCTTGGCAAGCGTAGAAGTCCAGAATACGAGTCCGTTGTCGAAAACTTGATGGAAGTTTTCAAAGCTCATGGGTCGCGCATGTCCATAAAAATGCACTTTTTGTGGTCCCACTTGGACTATTTTCCTGAAAATTGCGGGGATTATAGTGATGAACAGGGTGAACGATTTCACCAAGATATCAAAATAATGGAAGAGAGGTACCAGGGAAACTGGGATATCAATATGCTGGCGGACTATTGCTGGTGTTTGAAGCGAGACGTGCCCGAAGAAAAACACAGACGGAAAGCCAAAAAAACTTCATTCCTTCCTCAATAAACTTTTTTCCATATTCATTATATGAATAAAAGTATTTATTCACACAATGTTTTCATTTTTCACGAGTGTTCTTATAATATTACTCGTATCTACAGTGTTTAAGCTAAAAAAATCAATAAATTTGGGGATAAAATTGGACTTATAATAAATGGCCAATAGAGAAAAAACCTGACCTGATTGAGGAAAACCAATGTCATTTTCGAATTCAGTATGGTCGAATTATATAATATGAGTTGAAAAAACCCTCACAGCAGACAAAAAAATTTCATATGCATACCAGTGTAATATATCTTTTACAATTTAAATTATTGCCTAAAAAAGTCATTAAAAGAATACGTTTCAAACATGTTTGAAACATGTACGATATATCTGTAATGCGTCGCAAACTCGCTACCGCGCATGCGCTGCGCCGGCTGCGGTCGCTTTCAGTTCAGTCACAACTGTTGCGCGGTGCAGTGTGTTATGCATTGAATGATAGTATTTTAGTAATACTTATGTTACCAAGTCAGTGTTATAATAAACGGCTCACAGATAAGAGAAACACGTGTTGGTAGTGATTTGTGACATATTTTCTGTGTGATTTTTCCCCTCAAAATGAGTGATGAAAGCATTGAAATGCAATCACCAGCTAAAAAAAGGAATTGGTATGTACAATCATTTAAAAAAGAATGGCTGAAAGACCCAGAACTCAAAGACTGGCTTCAACAAGATAAAAATGATCATGGAGCAAGCTATTGTCGATGTTGTAATGTAACTCTTAAGAATGCAAATAAAGCCATGCTAATAAAACATAAAAATTCCGTAAAACATAAGAAATCTTTTGATATAGCTAAATCATGTGTCAACATTACCCAATTTATGTCGAAAAAGAAATCAACAGAAAGTGAACAAATAGCAAAGAGTCAGCTATTGTTGGCTGGCTATTTTGCTGAACATAACCTACCCTTTAGTAATGTTGATCATCTTCTGACAGTCTGCAAGAGAGCATTTCCTGATAGCAAAATTGCCGACAAATTAACAATGAAAAGAACTAAACTTGCATATGTCATTCAGGATGGCATAGCATTTCAAGAAAAAAGATTGATTGCAGATATATGCAAGACACAAAAGTTTTCAATCTTAATAGATGAAAGCACTGGCATTTCAGTTACCCAAATTTTGGCTGTTGTTGTACGTTATTTTGATCTGGAAATAAATGAAGTCGTACATGCACTGTTAGATACTGTAGTGGTTGAAAATGGAACAGCTGAAGGCTTATACAACGCTGTTAAATCTCTGTTACAGGAAAAAAATATTCCTGTAGATAACATAATTGGATTCGGAGCTGATAATTGTTCTTCCATGTTGGGCAACAAAAGCGGCTTTCAAAAATTACTAAAAAATGATGTTCCTTCATTGTTTGTCATGGGCTGTGTTTGTCATTCCTTTGCTTTGTGTGCAAGTCATGCTGTCAGTGTATTGCCCTCTTACTTAGAAGGTTTTTTAAAAGATTTAACATCTTATTTTAGTCGTAGTAGCAAGCGACAACGTGACTTCGCGCTAATACAGGAAGCTGTTGTCACGGCTCGGCATAAAATACCTAAACTTGCTCAAACAAGGTGGCTCTCACGAGAAAATGTCATATCAGTGATATTAGAGCAATATGATGCTTTACTTCTCTATTTTCAGAGTGAATCAAAGGTTGATAAAGTTGATGGAGCCAAAAGAGTGTATGACATATTAAGTAATCGTGGAACCAAACACATGCTCTTTTTCCTACAATATGTACTACAAAAGGTAAATTCCCTAAATGTTGAGTTCCAATCTCAGCATTTTCGCTTACATATGCTATATTTAATGGTATCATCCGAGTACAAGAATTTCTTGAGTTTCTTTGTAGAAGATAAAGTACTCAAGGACACGAAACTTACAGAAATTGATCCAAGCAATGAAAGTAATCACAAAGATGTCAATGATGTGTACCTTGGAGGCAGGACAATGGCACACTTAATTAATGAGTCTCTTGGTGATGTTAATATTGTTAGACGGTTTAGAAATGATTGTTTGAAGTTTCTAGTGGAACTTTGCATGCAAATAAGAAAACGATTTCCTCTCAATGATGATGGAGTTATTGCTAAGTTAAATGTATTAGACCCAAAGATTGCCCATGATCCCAGCATACCTCCAACGTCAATTATTCCACTAGCTGTTCATTTTCCATCGATTATGCCGCAATCCAAACTGAATGATCTTGATGATGAATGGAGGAGTTTTCGTCTCTCAGCAGATAAATTGCCCATTTCTACAGAAAGCATTCCAGGATACTGGCATAAGTTAAAGTATATAAAGGATGGTCTTGATAAATAAAAATATTCAATGTTGTCTGATTTCATGACAAATCTAACCATTTTGCCGCATTCGTCTGCATGTGTTGAACGGATATTTTCCAAAATGAATTGTGTCAAAACCAGAAACACAAATTCATTGAAATCTGAGACTGTAAGAGATAGGTTACTAGCAGTGGTGGGCACCGTTAACCAAAAAGTTAACTTCGATAACGATAATCCGTTAACCCCAATTTTTAACTCCGATAACGATAATCCGATAATTTTACTACAAAGTTAACGGAAGTTAACGATATCCGTTAACGATAACTATTTCTTTACTAACATTTAAAAAAAATCAAGGAAAAAAGCTTTAAAACCCATAGAAAATGTTTATTTATGCAAAATCCAACAATAAATAGGTATTTAACTGTATTTTTATCAAGTTTTGCAACTTTTTTGCTTAATAACTTTTTTTTTATTTTTAATAAAAAAGTACTGATTACATGTTTTGAAACCCTTGTAACCACTAACCATTAACTAAATTTTAATTTACCAGAGAATTATTATGGCGGGAACTGAAAGGTAAAATTAAATTTTAGGCACATTTATTAAAGACTATGACACAATGTGCTGGTTGCCCTTCAGAAAGACCAACTTCTCAAAGTTAGGCCCAACTGCCAGTCTTGACCTCTTGGGCCTCAGGATGTCCTTGCCGAGAGAGAAGAGCCGTTCCACTGCGGCAGAGGACGGAATTGGCAGACTGAAGTTATGGCGGTTTAAATTCATTCGCGGAGCGGTGATCTTCCGTGAATGAGTCCTCGCAGTTAACGTGTTAACGGACTTTAACGGACTAAATATCGAGTTATCGGAAGTTAACTGGTCCGATAAGGATAAATGGAAATTAACTTCCGTTAATAGTCCGTTAAAAAAAGT
Source organism: Bathynomus jamesi (assembly GCA_023014485.1). Taxonomy (NCBI): domain Eukaryota; kingdom Metazoa; phylum Arthropoda; class Malacostraca; order Isopoda; family Cirolanidae; genus Bathynomus; species Bathynomus jamesi. Next base: position 45,696 of record JAJOZX010004758.1, on the reverse strand, counting down.
TAACTTCGTTAATTAACTCTTATCGGATTAACGCTTTAGTGCCCAACACTGGTTACTAGCCAAACAATCTATTACTAGAAATAATATGGCATGCACAACGTGGGAACCGGACAAAGAATTAATCAGAGATTTGGAAGAGGGTGCAGTCAGTAAAAGATATCTAAACAGAATGAAATCACAGAAAGAGAATAATGAATTGCGTACTCTTTCAGGAGAAATTAATGAAGAGGACGACTTGTAATTATTCCAATTAATAAGGGTAAGTAAATAAATCATTTTACTATTTATAATTGTTTTTTTTCAACTTTTATAACATTTTGTAATCTGGGTTTTTTCTTTTGATTCTGGGGTTTTTTGAAAGTCTGATTTGGGGATTTCCTCAAAATCTCATTGGCAGCCCTGGAAGGGAGGCATGTTCCAGAACTTCCTGGCATTCCTTACAAATCCTACAGCTTTTGCTTTTCAAAATGTTGGCGAGTATGCAGTGGTAAGTTTGGAACAGCGCGTATTCATGCTGAAAACTTCTGCATTGAACATGGCGGTGAACAGTTTGAACATTTGTTATGACTCGGTTCGACTGCTATTGTTGTTGTTGTTGTTTTTCGTATCACACAGTTTTAATCATTTCTGAAATATAGGTGCTTTTTACTCATATTTCTTTGAGTTAACTGATAAAATGAACACTAGCCTACTAACAGCAGAACTGTTTTAATTTTACCAATTTAGCTTCCAGGCTTTTTATTATTATTATTTATTATTATTATTTATTATTATTATTATTAATACGTTCCAAGACTGCTCTGGTGACAACCAAAGTTATATGAAGAGTAAACTCTGGTACGTTGAGTGATAATTTAATCAGTGGATCTTCTCAGATTCAGTTATTGCTAATTTTTAATAAAAAGATGTATTTTTTTAGGTAATTTTATGCGCAGAATTCAATTTTGGCCTTTCTTAAATGCGGAAATTGGATCACGTTAAGAATAGCGAACCCATAGGGTGTTGGGTTCGCTATTCTTGACATGGATAATTTTGGGTTCCCTATTCTTGACATGGAAACTTTTGGGTTTGCTATTCTTAACATGGAGAATTTTGTAAAAACCTGTGAAGCTATTGGTCTTTTTTGTCATATTACCCTGACTGTTAGTACCGAGGATAAATCATGGGCTCACCTAAAGAGCAGGGCCCCCAGCATTCTTTAATTAGCCTCATAAGGCTAACTAACGAAAATATCACGACTTAACCTAACCAATCGTTAGGTCAACTGTACGCCCTTGACGATTGGTTAGGTTAAGTCGTGATATTTTCGTTAGTTAGCCTTATAAGGCTAACTAACGAAGGCTGGGGGCCCTGATCTTCAGGTGATCCAAATCATGCAATCACCATCGCTGTTCTTAACTTGTTGAATTTTGGGTTCGCTATTCTTAACATGTTTAATTTTGGGTTCGCCATTCTTAACATGAGGTAAATGGGTTCGCTATTCTTAACGTGATCCCGGAAATTAATCAAAACTAAGATACATAAATTCTAACCTAACTAAAATAGAAAGTAAATTATACCCACTTATAGCCTAAATGAACGCAATATCTTCCACAAAAATCATACGATATCTTGTTTGGAAAGTATACAATACCCTGAAAGGATGCATAGTATAAGTTAGGTTATACAGTAAGTTCCATTATAAAACTAAAATACAACATAATCTGGAGCTATTGAAGAATAGGGACCCCAGCTTTCTTTAATTAGGCTTATAAGGCTAACTAACGAAAATATCACGACCTAACCTAACCAATCGTTAGGATAACTGTACGCCCTTGACGATTGGTTAGGTTAGATCATGATATTTTCGTTAGTTAGCCTTATAAAGCTAACTAAAGAAGGCTGGGGTCCCTATTCTTCAATAGCTCCCATAATCCTTCTGGTTAAAAGCACAAACTAAAACTTTGATGTGTGTGTTGTTATTGTCCTATATTTTATAGGGAACTTATAGATGGAATGTTACAACCTTTGGTGTGTATGTGGTATGTCGTCAGGGGAGACTAAAAGAAGTGGGTGGTTGGACTGGAAACCTACGTCGGTTATATTTTCCTGCCAATCTTTCTAGGAGCTCCGGAGGTGGGGTGGGGGCATTAGCCCACGATTCATCTGACTTTGCTGTCTGGAATGAGAGAGAAATAAAAGCGGAGAGTGAAACCGAAAGAGTAGTGAAGGCGTTGGAAAGTATTATCTTAGCTTACACTAACATACCTTATCTTACAGTAACATGATCCCCTGGTATAACTTTGCAGTTCTTCACTTCCCTCAATTGTGTCCGTCTGTACAACATATAATCAATCTGAGATACCCTCCCACCACTCTTATATGTAATGAGATGCTCTACCCTCTTATTAAAGAAGGTGTTCACCACTGCCATATCGAACGAAACCGCGAAATCTATTATCCTTTCTCCTTCCGCGTTTGTCTCTTCAAATCCTTGACCTCCATGTACTCTCAATTACCTCATTATTCCTACCCACATGTCCGTTAAGGTCGCCGCCAACAATCACACGCTCATTTTCTTCTAGAGCCTGCACTTCCCCGTCCAGTAATCTCCAAAAAGCATCCTTCTCCTCATCTGTGCAGCCCACCTGTGGTGCATATGCGCTGATGATATTCAATACGTACTGCCGATAATTCAATCTCACACCCATTACTCTATCCCCTCTGCGGTTTACTTCCACCACCTCGTCCTTCATTTCCTTCGACAATATTACTCCAACATCGTTTCTTCCCAGCCCTGATGCTCCACTGTAGAACAGTTTGTATCCCGTAGCCTTCTCCAAGCTCTTTTGCTTTATTACCTTTCCAACGAGTTTCCTGCACGCACAATATATCCACTCTTTTCCTCCTCATCAATTCCGCAATCTCTCCTCCTCTACCAGTCACGCTTCCCACGTTCAGAGAAGCAATCCTCAATCCCTCCCGAGCTCGCTTCTTTAGCAGCGCCCGCTCTTGATGCGGTAGCCCTCGTATTGTCACAGAGTTAGGGCGATGTATCTGTGCGTCGCTTACGGGGTACGCCCTAGCTGTCCTCGTATCATCATCCTGACTCATCTCATTTGGTTGTGGCGTGGTTTTTTTTTTACGGCCGGATGCCCTTCCTGACACCAACCCTCCCTCTTTATCCGGACTTGGGACCGGCCAGAGAGTAGGCTGACTATCCTACCCTCCGGGTGGGGTCGACTGATCATTAAATGACTATTTTTATCTTCTCTCCTCAAAGCTCTCTTCATCAGTCTCTTCCATTCTCACAGCTATTCTAGCGTCTCTATCTCCTGCTCTTCTCATTTCTTTTCTTTCAACAGTTTCTTTCATCCTAATAGATGAATTTAAAATTATTTTTTTCACCTAATTTCTGCTTCATGAGAAGTTTCAATTAGACATTTAGTGGTGTGGTGTATTTTTTTATCATTCTCTTTTCTTATTAAGGTTTCTTCATGAGTTTCACAAAGCCTTACAGATGAATGAAGTGCTGCCTCTTGAGATCTTGCAGCTTTTTTTTTTCTTTTCTTAATTTTCGTTAATAAAAGTTTAAAGTTAACATAAGTTTGAAAACAACGTCTTTCGTCCTTTATTTAGAAAAGAATAAGATGCTAAAATTCACTCGTCGCTCAAATGAAACTCTTCTCTCTGAGACGTCCTTCCTGAGGACGTGCAAATTATTTGAAACAAAAAGAATTTAAACTTAGCACTTAGTAGGGACCTCCCTCGGGTTGGGGCCCCCGGAATTTTCCCCCATTCCCCTCCCCCGTTTCTCCTCTCATAAGGCCTGTATGATGTACTTGGTATGTGTGAAGCAAAGTTGGGAGGAAATGATGATGAGTTTGAATGGTATGAAGTGAAAGGAATAAGATTTGGCGTAACCTTGAAGAAAGGAGTGAGAGATTGAAAGGAGGAGTGACATTGTTGATGAAAGAGGAACTATGTAAGTTTACGTATGAGTATAAATTGATGGGTTCTATGTAGGTGTCTGTATGTAAAGTTTGAAGTAAGAAAGGAAATGGCGAGGTCGTGCGTTTGTGTTGAGTTTTTGGAGGGACAAAGGAAATGAAATTGCGCGGATGGAAAATGGGTACGAGGTAATGGTGGTGGAAAATATGAATGCAAAAGTTGGAATGGGATCGGAAGATGGAGTATTATAGAGACATTTGGAGTACAAGGTGAGAATAGGAATAGTGAAAGGTTGAAATGGTTTGTGTTTAGGTAAATCTCTTTTATTAAACGTAAGGATGTGTGTACGTGGTATAGGATGAGGAAAGCTAGACAAGAAAAAGTAATAGTAGATAGGATGGAGAAATACAGAGTTTTGAAGTGGAGACTAAATAGAGGAGTAAAGAAAGGGTAAAAAAGATCTGAAGGGTAAAAAAGATCTGAACCTCGGGGTTTTCGAGGTGCCTAGACACTCTGCGTTTGAAAGATGGGAGGTCATAGACAGGAGGAAAGATGGAGTGAGGAAGATTGTTCCAGAGTTGACCGGTTGAGTAGATGAAAGACTGAAAATACCGATTAACCCTCGCGTTACAGAGTTGGACAGAAAAGGAATGAGAAAGTGTAGAAAGTCTGGTGCTGCGTGCTCTCCTTAAATGATGAGGCATGCAGTTAGAGCGTTCAGAAGAGCAATGTCCGTTATAATAGCGATAGTAAAGAGAGAGTGAGGCAACATTGTGGCAAAGAGAGAGGGATTGAAGACAATCAGTTAGAGGCGGGGAAGTGATGAGACGAAATACAATACAATAACCACCTGGTTCAGTACGGCTGTGTGGGTTGAGCCAATCGACACATGAGAAACATACTCCACACAGGGGCGAACAAGACCCCTGTATAGAGGGAGTAACTGAGTGGAGGTGAAGAAACCGCGGAGACGGACAGCACACCTAACCTCTTAGAAGCTGTTTTAGTATATGTGATCTTTCCAGGAAATGTTTACGTTGATATTAAAATAGGTTAGAAAATGGGTGGCAGAGGTACGTAGAATGACATGGGAGGAGAAAAAGAGTTTGAGGACTGGATGAAAACGGTTGTGGCGCCTTCATAGAGAAGTAAGGGCAGGAACGAGAAGTTGTTCTCAAAGTAAATCATAATGAATGGGTATTATCTCTGCCAAAAGCGTATGGTGCAGTGCTGATTGGTAAAAGTGAGCGAGAGTCGCAGAGACTGAATGAAGCGTGTGTGGAAGTTTGTAAAAGGCGACTATTAAGCTCGAATGCAGACGAGAGAAAGGTGATGGTGGTGCGTGGAAGGGGTCGTAATACGAGGTGTGAAATAGTTAGAGGCGGAATAACGCTGGAAAGTCTGGTAAGCAAGAATGGTACACGCAAAAGTTGTGGTGAACGAAAGTAGTGAAATGGGAAGAGAAGTATATGGGGCATGGAGAGGATTGGGCATCGAGAGGATTGGCAAGGAAGAATGGTCAGAATGGTTTTTGTTTAAATGCGGCGAAAATCCTGCAATAAAACCTTCGCTTAAACCTTGCTACAAGCCGTACATTTCCTTCATCTAATCGGCCTTGTCTTGACCGCCTTTTACGTCTTGTATTCACCCGAAGAAGAGACGCTTTTCAAATTCGAAACGTTTTCCTCATTTGAATACTTACGCAACTATTTTGACTAACTATAAAATAAGAGATCAAAACACGGTTGTTGAAGCGTTTCTGATTTCGAAAGTTGTCCTCATTCATTACAATATTTTACTCGTATTCCTTCCAGGCACTGATCCCAAAATAATATTTATCACACTCACCATCATCGCTTCTCTCCTGCTGCTCATTGTATGCGTTGGATTCGTTATTCTCGTTACATTGTACGTGAAGGTAAGAAAGGTTACCGTTTTTCACTTACTCCCACCCTCATTTAATCCTCCCTCTGCTGACTACGAGGGGGGAGAGTTCTCCCTGCCTGAAAACTACAAAAGAAGGGCAGTAATTAATGTCTTAATTTCTTTTTCTGTAGATGAGCAGGACAGTTTTGCACAGACGCGTTCTAATAGAACTTGATAAGCGGCCATCAGTGTAGAAAAGTGTTTTTCCCCTTAACAACGTTTGCTAAAGCAAATGTGAAAATTTACTAATCAATCCCCTTTTCTGAAATCTGAATTTGTTTTATAAAGTAACTAATTTTTAAGGTTTCCTTCATTAATATTTGAGGTAATATGATAGTGTTCAATGGAATAAATATAGTACCAGTATGAATAAGCAGTGCCGTTTAGTGGCACTCTTCGTAGATAGATAGTTTGAGAATAAAAAACATGAATACACAATATAGAATAGATTAAAAGCTTGTTTCCGCCGTTTTTTCACGCTCGTGGCAGGGCAGTAAAGGCTGTACAGTAAATGTTTGAAAAATTAACTGTGATTGGCCAGTATCACCCAATCACCGTTCTTCTCATTACTTTGATAATAATTACGACCAATGGTCATAAAAAAGGTGGAAAGACCTTTGAATCTATATTGTACAGTACAATGAGAAAATGGGCCTCATAGCTTTCGCAAAATACCATTCTGGTCCTTTTTGGCACTGTGCCTGCGTAAGTCTTTCTACTCTGGAGTTTCTCTTTGGTTAGCGAGCATCCCATAGTTTTATTTTTAACCCTATAAAAACAGTGCTCAAACCATACTCTAAGGTTGATTGTGACGAGGTAACGGATAGACGGACGGAGAGATGAATATTTCGCTTTATCACTTACCTTTATTTTCCTTTCAGACCCCGAAAGAAAGTAAAAAGGCGACACCAGTGCCAGGTAATCATTCTTTTACTTCTCTCTTTGTCACTCAAAAAGTTTATCATTACAAAATTTCATCGCTTTCTTACATATTGCATTATAATTATATTTTCAAAATGGTTTTCATAAAGTTCCCCAAAAGCGATTGTCAGAAAAACTTAAAGTTCGCGATGTAAGAGGTATGATAAAGTTCTCGTTCTGATCCATTATTGGTTTACTCATAGAAAACCAAAGGTATACCTACCTTTTACGAGATTAAAACGAGACAGATTCATGAAGAGTGGGAACTAATGTAACCAGTGGGATTTCGTAAAGGTATATTGTGGAACAATTACTTTTCATACTATAGGGTAAAGATCTTGAGGTAGATTAAGCACAGTTTCAAAGATTTCAGAAACTACTAAAATAGTAGATAAAACAATGAACGGCCAACACAAAGCGATAATACGCAGCGTGATCTCAATAATTTCATATAGAGTGATCTAATAAATGGCAAATGTAGTTTAACGTAGGCCAGTAATCGCGGTTTATAATCAACTCACTAATTTTCCTACAGTAAAATCTTGGTTCTCACTTCATCGTATTTTTTCCACTTGGCAAAATTTCTTTCCCGAGTTCTGACTGCACCCCAAAATTCTTCACATTCCCTTCCACTTCGGAAAGAATTCAATAGGAGTAATTCCGAACTGGTTTTACACTAATTATTATACACTAAAACTCATTCGTGTAAATGTTATTAGAAACTCGAGAAAAATGGCCAAATTTCACATAAACTATGAACGGCCAATCACCTTTGTCCGTTTCCAGTTAAATTTAATAGCTTGGAAAAAGAAATATCGGATTCAGGTTAAACATTTTAAGATTTATTAGTGACAGCCTCTCCATATGATACCGTAATAATGTCTGACCTTAATTATAATTCATGTTTTCGTTACAGATGAAGGTTACTATGAAGGTTACGCGAACCGAAATCCTCCTTCGGGTAGGTTTCAAAGAAAGGATTTCTGAAATACCAAATTAGTTTCAATATTTGTGACAAAAAAACAACATATTTTTGCTTTAATCATAAATTTGACTGGTCGAATTCTATCAGTTGCAGTTGGAATTTGAAAGCAATTACGTTCACTTTGAGATAAGTTGTTTGTTTGAAATTTTGTCAAAGTAAATTCTATTTTGTAATTTCAGATACTGATGTCGGTCAGTTTTTCTAAACTCCTTCTAAATAACAAACTTTTAGTTGTGATACACTCTGTTGTTAACTCTTAACATTTTACAATGTTTTAGTTTATTAACTTTTAAGAGTAAAGTTAGGTTAGATTAGGTTAGATCAGATCAAATTTGTTTAGAGTGGATCGCTTCGTTTCGTCGCCTTGTTGGGGCGAGTGTAGTAAACAATGTCGTGGAGAAATTTTAAACATTATTATTAATATTGAAATTATTCGTTCTATTAATCAAAATTAACAATTGTTAAAAAAGCACAAAGACGAAATTAGTTAAAATGTACCTCTCGTTTTAGTGGACATAAATTACTTATCTTATTTTTAAATATATTTACTTCAAAATTAGAGATAAAAAAAAAATTTGTTTATAATTCCAACTCATTTCATTAGAGATTAGAAATAGTTAATTAGCGTTCAGATAATAGGTGTTGTAGTACGAATTACAAAATTAACCTTATCCAGTTCTTGTATATACGAGCTGTTAGTTTGGTTTCTCTTAAAATTCTTTGGACATTTACCAAACTTCTCAACGAGTATGTTACTGACGAGTATAAAGACTTATTTTACAGTTAACTTCTTTTTAATAGTTTTCAAGTTGTTGTTGTTTTTGTTGTTTTGTTGTTGTTTTTTTGTTGGTGTGGTTGTTTTTTGTTGTTGTTGAGAAAACTTGATTTTGAATTAAATTCTTATTTAAAAAGATCATTATTAATTAAACGTTCTCGTTTTGAGTGTGAATGATTATAACGTTATAAAATGCGCCTCGTCACAATCCTCAGATTTCTTATCGTTCATTCGTTTGTGGTTTGGCTTAAATTTATTTTCTTTTACAGCTTTAGAAATTGAGAAGGAAAGATATTTACTTGAACAACCTTCCCCTGAACTGGAATATGGATATGAACAACCTCCCCCTGAATTGGAACATGGATATGAACAACCTCCCCCTGAATTGGAACATGGATATGAACAACCTCCCCCTGAATTGGAATATGGATATGAACAACCTCCCCCTGAATTGGAACATGGATATGAACAACCTCCCCCTGAATTGGAATATGGATATGAACAACCTCCCCCTGAATTTGGTAAGTTTCCTTTACTATTTTACAAATGGCAAAATCTTGGCTATGATACGCTGTATTGTTCACTCTTAATTAAGAACAAAATTTTAGAGTTTATTAACCTCTTAGAGAGAATACAGTTATGAGAATATACTGTATGATAATATTGTTGATCAGTTTGTGGCTTTGGCGTCGACTGTATGAACAGTTCAAAATATTTTGAACATAATAATAATAATAATAATAATAATAATATACACATTTAAACTTAAAAAATATAAAAATAATAAAAGTCTGAAAAAGACATAAATTTTTTGTTATTTTACCTGAAATGGTAGATGAGAGTAGTGTCGGTTGGCTGGTTTATCTATTTTACGTCCTTCGTCCAACTGAGGGCACTGAGACGAGCAGTAACGCCACCAACCGGGACAAATAGGTCTCCTTTAAAAGGTCTCCTTTTGGCCATAGCCAACATTTTGGAGGTCCGGTGCTAGTGTCTCCGAGCAACTGATACAATGAGAAAACGAAGGGACATAGCTGCGTACGCGTCACTCTGACCTTTATTTCTCGATAATGAGAGTGGTTTCTATCATGGTCCCTGTTTTGGTTGACGTAAGAAGCGGGCTAAAGCCTCCTCCTATATGCAGCTTTCACTTTCATAAAGGGAGGCAGAAGCTCCCTCCGCGGGTCCTTAAGCATTCCTACACCACCATACACTTACCTTCTCTACACATTTCTCTCACCATTCTCATTGCCTCCTTGGGGTCCCAAGAGCTACAGAACTACTACTACTACTACTTTTGATCCTTTAACTGCGCTTAGTTTTATGGTCCTCGTCCCAACCCACTTTCAAGTTATTTTCATACTCGTATAAGCAAACGCCTTCAAGAATTCTATTTCATTTTGTGTGTGATTGATTAAAATAGGCTTTTGAATTCCTATTTCGATGCGTGACACTTCTTCTTTGAGCTCAACCACTCGATGAATGTTGAATTTTGTACAAACTGCGTGAAAGTATGAAAGTAAGAAGTATGAAAGAAGTTTTCTTTCAAAATGTTAAATTTTCATTTCTTTTAAACTTCGTTCTTCACTTATTTCCTTTCCTACCAACCAACAATCTCTTCAAATAAGGAAGACCACTGAATACGCGATTAAATTTATTCTCACAATTCTCTTGTTGTTGTTGTTTTCGTGATTTTATCAAAGTATATTTTCTTTTCTAATTTCAGACTATTATGAACAACCCCCCCCCCTTCATTCGGGTAAATTTCCCTAAACATCCCTCCTAAACTGCCTAAACTTTTAGTTTTGATTCACTGTGTTGTTTTGTTGTTTTTAAAGTGTTCTATTTTTTCAACTTCTAAACAAATATAGAATTATGATAGAGTAAAAGATAATATATTATCATTGACTTTTTTGAGCTTTGCTTAAATAGGTTTTCTTTTATAACTTCAGCCAGCGATGGGGAAAGCCATTCTGGAAGGGAAGAAGTTCAGAAGCAACTCACGGATGCAGGTAAGTTTTCTGGAGCTCCACTCATGTTTGCATCCTCATTATCATCCATGAGGAATAATTATGTTTTGGGGCATGTGGCGGCGGCGGCGGCGGCTTCGCTCGCGATATTACCTACGTTACTTTCTATTTAGAAATATTCATTAAGTTAAATAAACTGTTAATATTTAATAATTAAATGCGTATAATGCTTAGCATTATAAGTAAATTTTACCTTATAACTAATTTGAGCGTTTAAGTTTACTAAAGGTCCGTAAATTGGACGTCCATTGAAGGCGGTTAAAAACAATCCTCGATATTATGACACCGAATTGGAACGAAGGGCGAAAGATAAACTGTAAATATAAGTCGCTTTTGAAGACGGTCGAGAGGCAGAACTACTACTACTACTACTACTACTACTTTCCAGACTTTACAGTATTTCAGTATTTCAAATGCGATGTACTCGCGTTACTCTAAATATAAATAACTCTACGTTCGAAAACACGATACGCCAATTTTAATCCAATCGATGCCTTTAACCTCTTAAAATTTATTTATTCTCTTCGCTGACATCGTTTTGGTCAAAGTCCGCAACACTTTCCACTTTCATGATTTTCTAGAATGAATTTGCTCAAATGTCGGTGCTTAAGAACCATTAACGGATCCTTATTCCGAACATATTCAACGATGTCCCACATTTTGTTTCCGTTGTCAACGAGTGACGCGTTTCTAATGTTCACGTGATTTTTTTCACTTTTAGTAAATTCATTCTGTTCATATTTTTATTTTCATTTAGACACGCGCGATTCCCCATTTGCCATTTCTGATCCGGGCTGTAACCCTTCTCTCATCGCTTTAAGATCTACCGTTATAGCAAAGTGAAGACAGTACCTAAAGTTTACGTACTGCTGCTGCTCGCTCTCTTCCAATACATGTTCCCAAAGTTGGAGTGTTGGAAGGAAGATATGATGAACCGTGGATGACACTCGATCGCCATCCATATTCTTTTTTCTAAAATTGTTGAACCTTTTTATGAGAGAGTTTCAAAACCTATTTAAAACGTATAAAAATAAGCGTTTATCGCGTGAATTGCGAAACAATCTTTTAGCTTTGCTTACTCGATTTTATCTTTTCATTCGCAGCAGATGGTGCGAAGGACGATCACACTCCGAATCAGGACCCGCCTTCAAATCATTCGGGTACATTCATCGCGTCACAATGTGTCTCGTATTTGGCGATAATTAATCATTTAAACGTGAAAAATTACGCAATTTACCAGAGTCTATTTTTAATTTTTCGCCATTAGAGTAATTAAAAGAGGTCGCTTTATATCACCATTACAAATTGTTCACATTATTTTTACTGCCAATTGTAAACAATCGAATTAAGAGACGTTTTTTATTCATTTTCTACTTAATTTTCAATCTTTATTTTATTTGTTTCAAATTTCAATAAGACCTACAAAAGATTTCTTTTCACTCTACTCTTCCATCATATATTATTATATCATTATTATCATTATTATCATTATTATCGGTTGCGGCAATTTGGTCAACCAATCAGAGAGAGGAAGAGAGATTAGAAGCATTTTGTGTTTCTTAAGTTGCTATTCACGTTTTTCTCTTTCAGAAGAACAAGGAGGAGGAGGAGGAGGAGGAGGAGGAGCAAGAGAAGAAGAAGAAGAAGAAGCAAGAGAAGAAGAAGCAAGAGAAGAAGAAGAAGCAAAAGAAGCAGAAGAAGAAGAAGCAAAAGAAGCAGAAGAAGAAGAAGCAAGAGCAGAAGAAGAAGAAGAAGAAATGAAAGTAGAAATAAACAGTGATGGTGGAAGTGTTCGATTTACCAAAATCGAATAAAGGATCAGCTGCCATTATTATTATTATATCAAGTTGATTATGTGATTATGTGATTATGTGATAATTTAAATCACATTAATAATTTTACATAAAATGTTAAAAATATTCCATTAAATTTAAAGCTTAAAAAATAATTAAAATCATTCGTCAAAAGAAGTGTTTTAATTTCCATTCCTGTCCACCACAGAAGAAGAAGAGGAAGAAGGAGAGGAAGAAGAAGAGGAAGAAGAAGAGAGCCAAAATCAAGACCCAAAGATTTCGAGATGCCTGGACACTCTGCGTTTGAAAGATTGGAGGTCATACACAGGGGGTAAGGATGGATTGAGGAAGGTCATTCCAGAGTAGGTGATAGACTGAGAATAACGATTAACCCTCGCGTTACGGAGTTGGACAAAAGAGGAATGAGAGCGTGTCGAAAGTTTGGTACTGCGTGTTCTCCTGAAAGGAGGAGGCACGCAATCAGAGAGTTCGGAAGTGTCTATTACAATAGCGATAGTAAAGAGAGTGAGGCAACACTGGCTAAGAGAGAAGGATTGAAGACAGTCAGAGAGAGGCGGGGAATTCATGAGACGAAAAACCTTCGATTCCATTCCGTCAAGTAGAGCTGTGTGGGTCGAGCCACACCACGCGTGAGAAGCGTACTCCATACGGGGGTGGACGAGAGACCCGTTTGTGCGCGAGAGACCGTCTCGTACGAAGGGTAGGAGAAGATCGTCGCGGTCGTAACTCCGCTTCCCGTTGATCAGCGAAGTTAAGCGACATTGGGTCTGGGTAGTAGTTGGATTGGAGACCGTCCTCCGCGTCCAGATTATGTAGCGACCCGTGGTTCGGATCCCACGTAAAGCCATAGGTCCCCTCCGTCATATGACCTTAGATATTGCGGAGGAGGTTCAACAACCCCACTCATTATATACCGTACCGTCGTCGCGTCTCTCAGCGTCACTTTGATGAAGAGGAAACCCAAGTACAATCGCGATAAAGTATTTTACTTTATATTTACTAGTGCACACTGCTAGGTGTGGTGGGGGTTTGACCAACCCCACAGCCAACACCAATGTTCAAAATTGGTCGAGTGGTTAAAGAAGTGCAGAGGGTGATATTTTTTATATTTCTAACTTTTTCAGAAAGTTTGATATTTTCACATTAGTTGGTTACTCTCAGGTTAGCTCGGGGTTAGCTCTCAGGTTAGTTCGAAGTTGATACAGAAAATGTTGATGCACTTTTTATGTTTATTACAATGAGATTAAAAGGAATATACCAAAATACAACTTGTTTACAATTATAGAAGTAACCAGAAATAACCAATCCAAAATGTCACATTATTACCTGCTTTGTCCCAAGAGCAAGTTCCAAAGAAACAGCAAACCAAAGGACTCTCCCGTCCTTGTGATCACTGTGACACCCCTCCTAGAACCTGGAGCCAAGAGTTTCAACTGCCTGCCCTGACCTCATGCTCGAGACTTCGGTCCTGCATCTTTTATATTTAATCATTTGGGAGTATTTTGGGTGAGTAATGGGGCAGGGGATACTGCAAAGGAAATGATGAATCGAAGCATGATGGCTCTTAGTCATTTCACAGTATAACATACCTTGGTAACCTTGGATTTGTTTCCGCCCGAATTGTTCATTCTAACGAAGGTCAAGCTTGTCACTCCACCTTAAGTATACAGTTTAACGTGGAATCCCAACCACGCCCTACCACGGGCGGTCAGAAATGACAAAGTCCTCACCCGGACTCGATCTCACGACCTCCCGATCAGCAGCAGCAGCAGCCTAGCGTCTTAACCCAGGGTACCCATTTTTTTACCAACCCATTCTTTTATTGTGTGGAAAGATGAACAGCTGGGTTTTGCTGTGCGCTACATGCTGTCACTGGGTTTTGACCTCGGGGCCGATGGATTCGTAATCAGCAATGCTAACCACTACACCACCAAGGCGCATATATATATATATATATATATGAAAACTGGATTGTCAGAAGAAAAAATGACTTATATCACATTTAGTAATAATAAAAGAATAAAAATAAATAAAAGTAAAAATAATGAAATAAATAATAAAAATAAAAATAAAAATACAAATAATGAAAAATAGTAATGTCGAAGTTAATTGGAGCTACAGACAAACATTTTTATACCATGAAGCTAATAAAGTGACTGATTAATGAATGAATGAATGAATGACTGATGAATGATGAATCTCTTGGACAATTGGATTGTCTGAGTTTTTAATTCTTTGCATTAAACTGTATCAAACGCGTCTTGTCACCTCCGGGAGGATCGATGCATTGTGGTTAGCGAACATTTGCGAAGCTGACCATCTTTATGGAAACTGATACAGCAGTCCAAAAGATTCGTTAGAAAGCAAGTTTAAAGTTTTGCCATTTTCTTTTTTTTTTTTTGAACTCAAAGCTGCTGCCCACAAATATCATTGAAGTCTTTCGAATCTGAAGTTCCTCATAACCACGTCCGCTTTAGCACAGAAACTTCGTCAGTGAAGGAGCTGGTGATAAAATTTGACCCAAATTCTTAAGTTCTTGAACTTCCTCTACTGGTTCAACTTTCAGAAATGACAAAGTCCTCGCCCGGACTCGATCTCATAACCTCTCGATTAGCAGTTACAATTATTCACCCTGATAAGAGGTTTTGATGTTCGTCAGCTCAAAGCGCGGGAGTAGGGTTCATCTTTCTCTGACGAGGGTTTTCAAATTACGGATGTGGCGGTCAGCTTTCTCGAGCGCCAGACAAGGAATTTGCGTGTGAAGTAAAATTGTGAGTTTATTTACGTTGAGTGCATCTATACACGCGAGTTTTATATACATAACATTAGAATAAAACAAGACAGAGAATGATGAACTCGTCGCATATTTTCCTATTCCCATATCAACCAAGTTGATATAGCTTTATTTAATTTAATAATAATAAACTTTTGATACACTCTGTATATTAAGAAGGAAATGGATGAATAGCTAATAATTATAGCTAAATGGTTTATGTAGGTCTCTTTAAAAAATGAAAGGAAGACAGGGTGAAATACTTTGAGGAATAAATTCACCTTAAAATTAATACTTTCTTTTTTCAATCGAAGCAGAGAGAGAGAGAGAGAGGGAGAGAGAGCGTTAGAAAACCATGACGAAGACCCCTTTTGCTTAAATAAACATCTTTTGCGTCTTACAGCCTATACCTTTCACATATACTCAGTGTCTGTAACCTTTTTGCATAGGCTCAACTCACTTGGCCTACAGTGTTTACAGCGTCATGTCAGGCTACTCGTTATATAACCTATAAATTCAGACAAACTCTCAGCCTAACCGCATAGGCTATCTAAAGCGTTCTGCCAATCCGCTAATCAGACTCACGCATTTTATGTCGTTAATGTAATACGGCAACTAGTCTTATTCCTGTTTATTAAGTACTGTATTTTTGTCATCGAAATTATTATTGATCTTAACACAATTACATTAGTGAACTTTTTATCCTGCATAAAATCACTCCTTTAGCGTCCTTAATCGTAATGTTGCGCATTTCAATATACAGTCAACTAATTGTAAATAATTAGTCTTTTATTTTGTTAATAAAACAAAAATCTACGAGCCCTTTTCATCTTCTTCATTAACCACATTATTTATTTGGTCCAAACACCACATTGATCACCTATTAAATATACTTAATTAACTTCATTACTGTATTATAGCGGGCCTACTCTTAATAGGCTCCTATATATATACTATATGGGTAAAGTCAAGGGGAGATGAACATTTATGTCACTCCGTTACCATCCACAGCAATAATTACAAAAATGTGTTTTCATTTTGGTAATCAGCGTAAAAAAGAACGTAAGAATCACCAACAGGCGCTACTATAGTATACGGGTCTACCTACGATTGGTTAGGTTTAGTCATGATATTTTCGTTAAAACTAACGAAAATATCATGACTAAACCTAACCAATCGTCAAGGGCGATTGACATTGGGATGTAAACAAGCAATTAGTAAACAAGATAAGAAGCTATAATTAAAAGGTAGACCGCCGAATCGTAGGTAGACCGCATACTATGGTAGTACCCACCAACATTTATCGAAAGAACAACAACTTTGTTGAACAGTGTAATTATTGCTGTTAATGGTAATGGAGTGACATAAATGTTCACCTCCCCTTGACTTTATCCATATATATACACACACACACACACACACACACACATATATATATATATTATATATATTTTAACTGCAAACACGCAGTATAATTAACGTAAAGAACGACGCTTGTATAGGAGAATATTCCGCGCAAGATGAGAGAGAGAGAACGAAACAAATGAAAAAATGAGGTAACCACCCGGGAATCGAACCCGCGATGTTCCGATTGCCAGTCAGATATGATAACCATTACACCATGGGCCTCACTCGATCAAATGCCGTAATTCCTCTACATACGCGCAGAAACCAATGCCCCAAGGGGGCACCTCCCGCATGCCGTACATTATATACATTTTAACTGCAAACACGCAGTATAATTAAAGTAAAGAACGACGCTTGTATAGGAGAATATTCCTCATCTTGCGCGGAATATTCTCCTATACAAGCGCCGTTCTTTACGTTAATATATATATATTTTTTACAGTAGTAGTTCGGAATTTGTCAAGTTTAAGACGAGTTGCATTTAAAAGTACTGTACCCACCTTCCGCCGCGAAACATTATGGTTTTACTTTCCTTACCCGTCTCACAAAAGCCGTCTCCCTGAAACACATCGAAATTACCTAAAATATATAGTACAGTATATCGTCTGGGAATAATTTTCATTTCATTAATATGTAGTAATAGGGTGGTGGTTTTTTTAGAAGTATAATCGCTTCACAATATTAACATGATATTGAAAACACATTTTCGTTTTTAGCAAAACGAAAGGAATTGAATGTAGGCTACTTATTAAGATTGTCGCTTTACCTCCATAACCCAAAAATAGAATAAAATATTTTCTTCTCAAATTCGAGCTTAACACTTTAAGTTACAGTAACTTTACATCGCGTAAATCTTAGTGATTTGATTAAAACAGTAAATGTGGCTAAGGCGGGACTGTAATCACTAAGGATAAAATAAGGGCTTACCTTAACTGACTTTTCTAATAAAAGGTTACTTATTACTCTTAAATCATGAATCTTGTGCTAATATCATTTCGGATTGCATTAACATGCTAAGTTAGCCTTAAAATTATTGCCTAATTCAAACTGAACTGCAGCAGTTAGGCGTAACTAGGGTATAGTATGATAGGCTAAGTGTGTAAGTTTGGGCCAAGGGTCTAATTCCAAAGGTCGAGCAGAGTTCGCGAGACAACGAAGACTTTGGATTCAGGCAAGTTCTTTCTCGTTTCTCAATTCAAAGAAACGTCCATATACTGACCATATTATGGCTGTTTGGACTAGGCTATGCACGCTTCGGATAGGCCTACGCTTAGTTTGGGTAGGCCCTATCCTACCGTTGGTGGATTACTTCATGGCTTATAACTAGACACTAGGCCTAACTGAATCAGAGCCTATGAACGTGGTTTCAACTTGGTTAGAAAAACAATACCGCCGCCGATTTACAGTAGGTAACTTTGGGCCTACATGTTTACCATTATCATAATCATAAATGAAGGTAGGCCTCTAATCATGCATTTAAATATTAGCCAACTGAGTTGGTGTAAATTAATTTCGAGCAAACTTATCAAACTCTGTGCAGGCCTAGCCTACGAAGGAGTACAGGGTGTCCATAATGTCTTGTCACCCCAGTAAAATACCAACTAATTTTCGTTTTGCTTTGAGACCCACTTCGAATGTATGATAGCAGCAACTATACGACTGAACAATGCATACTGTCTACTACCTGGGTTCATGAGCGAGGCAATAACAGTGATAAATAGGTCTGAAAGAAAAACGAAAATCAGTTAGTATTTTATTGGGGTGACAAGACATTGTGCACATTTCGGTTCCTAAAATAGTAAATTTAGCACATACCCTATTTTGGTTAGGATTGCCTGACTGATGCTGCCGTATTGGCTCAGCGAATTTAGCCAATGCAGTTTTTTGTCAGATTTAAGGAGCAAATCATTTATTTTGCGTTGAGCAACAAATATATATATATATATATATATACTTCTGGAACATTCTTGGCCTTTCCTCAAATTTTCAATTTGTTGAACACCACCTCTCCTCTAAACTTCACCTCCTCTTCCTCACTGAAACTAGAGTGTCTGAATGTTGCGTATACTGTGTGTGCGTAATTACCTTTCTATCGTATTCCCGAACTCGAATATTCCGAATTTTATACCCTCTGGCTACGTTTACATGCCAAAATCTCAAACTAAATACATCTGCGCTGTCTACCTTTCTCCTAATTCTACCGATCAGGGCCGCACGCAGGACACTTCAGATGCAGGGGCTGAAAGTTAACAAAAAGGGCACCATCTCCTCCCCCCTCAAAAATAATGTCTTTTCACAGCATTTATACGGATGTTATCATTTAGAATTAGCATTAGTAATAGTGGACATTTAAACGTGTCATACAGTGACAATTTATTTAGAGCATGAATTATATTAATTAAATATACAATGCAAACGTATACTTCTCCTCGCCCTAAGGGAGCTAATTAATTAAACTTAATTAATGCCTTAATTAATTAAACATTAAATTAATTATAAAGAGATGGGGTCATTGAATGTCACTTTATAGGTAAACCAATGGTAAAACAAATAAAACCTTCAATGTTAGAAGTACTGGCAATGAGTAGAGATTTCACATATTCTGTTACGGATGTATCCGCCTCGGAGTCATATTCTTAAAAATATTGATGACATCTTTATTATTGATGGGGGTGTCCTTCTCTATAGCTAGAAGCATTAGGTCCGACAGCCTTTCCTTCTTGCAAAGGCTGCGAAACTTTGATTTTATCAGCTTCAGTTCTGAACAAATTTGGACAAAGTTTTAGGAAATTTAAATACATAGATGGGGAATAATTTCAGGAATATTTTTATCGGGGCAGAAAATTAAGTATATAATACCTTAGTAGGTACTTGACATTTTTGCACAGGTTTTACACGAGACAGTTGAAGTGATCTCTAAACCATCAAATTTAATCTTTGGGAGTTAATTAGACAAGAATAAGGTAACAAAAGTAAAATTCTGTTTTAAATAAACTTTTTAAATTTTTTTTTTGGGAAAAAGGGCACTTCTGAGGCATGAAGGGGCAAATGGTGGAGGCTCAAGCCCCTGTAGCCCCCCTCTGCACGTGCCTGCTACCGACTATCCAAAATTCTTTGACTACCTCACTTCCAAAGTGGAATACATTCTTTTCCACTCTTCTTTTGCTGAAATCTTCATTTTAGGACATTTCAATATTCACCACCACCTTTCGATTTCCTCACACTTCACTGACATCTCGGGTGAACTCGCTTACAACTTCTCTATTCTGAATAACCAAGAGCAGATTGTACTGTACAGTACCCTACTCGTATCCCCGATCGCCTTGCAAATAAGATCAACATTCTGAATTTATTTCTCACCTCCCATCCTTCTTCTTACTCTGTCAAACTTTTTTCTCCGTTGGGCTCCTCCTCCTCTTATATTTGTTTCCTGTCCTTTCGCTCAAATTTGGCCTTTCGAACCTCCCAAAAAGAGGCGCCTTTGGCACTTTGCCACTGATTGGGAGTCCCTTAGGCAGTACTTCCGCGATTTCCCATGGCATAATTACTGCTTCCGTAGCCGGGGCCGCTCAGAGTGTGCTGACCGCATCACGGGTGATTTTCTTTGGCATGGAGGCCTACATTCCATATTCTGTTTCTACTACTGATGCCAAAAAAAAACGTTGGTTTAACTTTACTTGTTCTAATGCTACCCGCGACAGGAGTCTTTCAGAAGGTACCGTCGCCATTCTACTCCTGACTCTCACTTAGCTTATATTTTTACCCGGAATCAAGCAAAATCTGTTCTTTAACTTGCCAAAAGTTCCTTCACCAAAAAAATGTGAAAACCTATTCAATTCCAGTTCTTTTCGCTCTTTCTGGCATCTAGCCAAGAATCTCACCAACAACTTTACTCCCTCTTCTTTCTCTCCTCTTTTCCAACTTTCTCCTCCAACTCAACCTTGGACGATTCCGGTGTCCTCCATCTACTCCTCCCTCTGACTTAATTATGTCTGAAATTAGAATCCACTCGAAAGATATTCTTTCTGCCCCATCTAGGCTCAACTCTGGTGTCCCTCCTGTTGTTCTCAAGAACTGTGCTTCTGTGCTGACACATTGCCTAGGCAAACTCTTTCATCTGGTACATTTCCTTCCTGCTGGAAGTTCGCTTTCATGCAGCCTGTCCCAAAGAAGGGCGACCGTTCTCAACCCTCCAACTATCGTTCAATTACTTTGATTTCTAGCCTTTCTAAAGTTTTTTCATCAATTCTTAAGAGGAAGGCTCTTAAACACCTCTCTTCTCACAATCTTCTTTCACATCGTCAGTATGGGTTCCGCAAGGGACGCTCTATTGGCGATCTTCTTGCTTATCTCTGACTCCTGATCATCCTCCTTTGGGGATTTCGGTGAAACCTATGCTATTGCGCTAGACATATCAAAAGCTTTTGATAGAGTCTGGCACAGAACTCTAATTTCTTTACTGGCCGATCTATAGCTGCTATTGTAGATGACCATTGTTCTTCTCCTAAAGCTATTAACAGTGGTGTTCCTCAAGGCTCTGTCCTGTCACCCACTCTTTCCCTTTTATATATCAATGATCTATTAAATCGCACTTCCTGTCCTATTCACTCCGATGACGATGACTCCACGCTTCTCATGCGTGGAGTGGTTGAACCCACACAGCTCTACTTGATCGGATGGAATCAAAGGTTTTTCGTCTCATTACTTCCCCGCCTCTTATTGACTGTGTTCAATCCCTCTCTCTCTTCGCCGGAATGTTGTCTTACTCTTTATTATCGCTATTATAACGGACAGTGCTCTTCCGAACTCTCTAACTACGTGCCTCCTCCTTTAAGGAGAGCACGCAGTACCAGACTTTCTACACTTTCTCATTCCTTTTCTGTCCAACTATCTAATGCGAGGGTTAATCGGTATTTTCATTCTTTCATCTAATTAACCGGTGAACTCTGGAACAATCTTCCTCAATCCATCTTTTCCTCTGTCTATGATCTTCAATCGTTCAAACGCAGGATGTTCAAGCATCTCCAAACTTTGGACCTTGATTTGGGCTCTCTGCTTCCTTTATGGGGTGGGGGGGTGGGGCGTTTATGCGGGCATTCGCCCTTGGCCCCTTCTTCCTGCCTAAAAAATAAAATAATTGCCTAAATGCAATTAATAAGATGAGGTGAGACTCGGTGTCTATTAATTTCTTACAATTATTTTCGCTTACTTCCTAAGCCAAAGAATTGCTCTTTTTTTTTCATTTAAAACGAAATGATAGAAAGTTATTTTTATTTCTTTTATGTACATTATTCATTGTATTTTCACAAGCTCAAACTACACATAAAGGCATTATGTACACAAAACATTACAACAGTAATGTACCAGTTATTTTGGATAACACAGTAATATTGAATTTATCGCAGACATTCAAGGGGCAGGCATCTGATGCCAGTGTCATTTGACACACACACACACACACACACACACACACCTGTGCAGAAATTTCTAAAGGTACCTTTATATAATTACCCAGATTTGCGAGTAATATCTTTTTTGCAGTTTTCCACTTGAAAATAAATGTTGCTTAAGAAAATGGTTGATTGATTGCGATACAAAGAGCCAAATGGAACCGAACAAAACATTTGACAATATGATCCAAACACCCGAGATAACCCAAGAGCTTTAAACTAATTGAAGGAAAAGGAAAGATGTTGCCACTTGATGTGGTTTCATTGAACTTTAATTTTTCGACAAAAATTCGGTTCAAACTTTCTCCAAATCCTCCAAATGAAGAATAATAAAAGAAATATAAACTCTCTCACTCTCTCTCTCTCTCTCTCTCTCTCTCTCTCATACCGATTTTAAATAAGAAGATATTTGATATTGGGTTGGGTAATCACGGGAAATATCCCACATTTTCTAAACTAAATTCAATAATTATTAAATATTTTACATTTACGACGTCTCAAAAGTAATTCCAAAATGTTTGCAAAATTTGAACAAAATCCATATTGTTTCGTATTTGACTCAAAATTTAAAATTTTCAACAAATTTTGAAATTTCTACTCTTGTATTCTGATTTTTTTTTATCGCATATATATATATATATATATATATATATATATACATACACACGGGCCATGTCGCGGTCGATTTCGTAACACTGATTCACGTAGATCAGCGAAGTTAAGCGACATTGGGTCTGGAAAGTAGTTGGATGGGAGACCGTCCTCCGCGCCCACATTATGTAGCGACCCGTGCTTGATTCCACGTAAAGCTGTAGGACGTAGGTCCCCCTCCCGTCGTATAACCTTAGATTATGCGAAAGAAGTTTAGCAACCCACCCCATCAACCCCATTTTCTGAGGATGGGCGGCTCTTACCTCATTAACTCGATCGAAATTTGCCAAGACCAAACTTAGCTCATCTTTCGTACTATTCCTATTTGTAATTTGTTGAAAGTCAATTAAATATACCAACTCGATTCTCGTAGATTAATTTACGAGACTTTCAAATACTTTTGATCATTCAAGGCTCAAAAGATCGTCACAAGATGTAATAAATTGGTTGGATAATTATTATCGCACCCGCTATCATAATACGCAAAGTACAATTTGCCTTTTACTACGGTCGCATCCGCCAATCCAACTTTCTTACAGTCCCGCTTTGTAAGGATTGATCAATCCCTCGCGCTCTGGATTGTCACTCATTCTATTTTTTGTAAATAACGTCTTTAATTGTTAAATGAATGCCCGAGTTATTATACAACGTTTGAATAAGTTTTGTTTTCACAATATTTTACGTGATCTTCTCATCATCATCATTTAAAATTTTGTGATGAATATACGCAGACACGCAAATATTTTTAATAAAATTAATTCTACCCCTCAAAAATGAACGTCTTATTTTGGTTTGTTCACGCGGTTTTGAGAGCTGATGACGTGCCAATTAATTAAAATATTCCTTAATAAACTTTCGATTTACGAAATTGTGTTCAATGAGTCATGCATTAATTGTTACGCATTGGTATAATTAAGTCGTAAAGTGTCGTAAAGTGTTCCCAATTTGGGAACTAAATCGGAAAATATTTCTTTCATCAAATACAAAATCAAGACAATTAAATAAAGAGAAATGGAAAATCTGCTTTTGAGTTCAGTTTATCGAAAGAAATCGGATGGAGCGAGTGACCTCGTAGTTTGTGATACTGCTTATAATAGTCGTTGTGTCGACCTTAAAAGCGCATCATTTATGCGGAAAATCAAATAAAATTTTAATCTTTCATCGTGAGACGATTCAATAAATAATTGCCATTAAGATTACGAAGAAGAGTCATTGCGTCTTAATTAGGAATAAATAGGCACACATTTATTTTCATTCGTTATTAATAGCCCAATTTTTAGCCCAAATTGGAAACGTATCGACTGTACAGTAAGTAACTCAGAAACGGGAAATTC
Organism: Bathynomus jamesi; assembly: GCA_023014485.1. Classification (NCBI taxonomy): domain Eukaryota; kingdom Metazoa; phylum Arthropoda; class Malacostraca; order Isopoda; family Cirolanidae; genus Bathynomus; species Bathynomus jamesi. The sequence goes on along the minus strand of JAJOZX010004758.1, from coordinate 21,700 downwards.
ATTACCGCAGTACTCTTAAACTCGAGTCTTCCAAATAATCAAACTAAAATATTTCTAAGGAAAAAATAGTTGATATCATGAAGCAGTTTTAAACTAAAGACAGTTTCCTACGAAAGTTCTCTCCTACATAGACGAATAATATGCTTACTTCGTACTTCGACACGAGGTAGGGAAGAAATCACACGCAGAACCGTAGATGCCACGTCACTCAGTTGTAGACAAGCGAGAGATGAAACTACTACTACTACTACTACTACTACTCGTTTCGCCTTTTCCGCATCACCAAATGGTTCCGTGCTGAAAAATTCGGTTTCAACGTATCCTCGACTGATGGACAATAACAAATGGAGAAAAATTGTACAATAACTTTTGAAGCAGTAGCGGCCATACCCACGAATAACACGTATGATCCATTTATCCTTCTGGATGTGAGTCAGCCACAATTTCAATTACCCTTCAAATTTTAAATTTAATAACTATAAATAAAAAATGGTACGTAAATTGCAGAGACAGAATTAAATTTACATAATTATCAAAAATAAAGACATCTCATTATTTGTCTCATACTTTGCCTTATTTTCAATTTGTTACGTGATAAAGCTAACAAAATTCTGACGATCTAAAGTCTAAACGATTCCTCACTTATATACTCTTTACTTTAAATATTTTGGGTTGCATTCATGGGTGTCGATTGCTGGGGGGGGGGGACGCAGTGTATATTTATGATCAAGTGTATATTTATCATGGAATTTAGCAGTCAATTTGCATTTTAATAATTGCACGTAGCATTTGTAGCAACAGCTATTCAGAGTATTGTTTGATTCGCTGTTTGAAGGCGAAGTATTCCCCCCATTATTTTAGAGTAATCGACGCCCCTGGTTGCATTAATTATTACACTGACCTCTTACGCTTAAATTTTTAATCTTGAACTGGGTTAGTTTTTTATTTGGCGTTGCTGATCTTTGATGGACGTTGTACGGAATCTGATTTGATTCCGTATCTAATTCTTTTGTTATTCCTCTTCTGAACAAAATAGTGCGAAGAGAAAACTCGCAACTTTTAAACGACAAAACGGTCAACCACTTTTGTTTGGATGTAGTAATCCTTGTTCAAATGATTCTCACTGTAAACTCATGGAAAGGTATTATAATAATTTAGTATCCCTATTAAGGGGAGCAGGAAGACCCCTGATTAAATCTTACAACTATCAACTATCATACTCAGATTATTCCTGGATGGAATGATTTTATTGCCCCCCCCCCCAAGAGGGAATCGAGACACGCCTACGATTTGTGGTGCTTTCATGGTAGACCCAGATTAGGACCAGTATACATGAACATGTCTAGAAGTAGGGATCAGTATAAGGCAGCCATACGGCGATGTAAACAGGAAGATGATTCTATCCGAGCATCAAAAGCCTGTGAAGCTCACTTAACGATAATAAAATTTTTTGGAAATTCGTTAAGAATCAAACGGGTGTCAAAAATGCCCTCCCTCCGACAATCGATGGGGTGTCAGGGGAGGATGAAATTGCGAGGCTGTGGAAAACCCACTACTCAAACATTCTTAATAGTGTGAGTAAGGATGATCTTAAGATAGGTTACAGCGAAAACGCCTGTGGGAGGGACAAGGGAAAATACTTTGATATCAGTTCCTGAAGTAAAACGGTTAATTAAAAGAGTTAAAGACTGGTTCCGCGTCAGGAGTAGCTAACCTATCGAATGAGCACTTACAATATGCCAATGACGTGGTGTGTCTGCATATTATTGCTCTTCTTAGCCATGTTTGCTCATAGCTATATCCCTGCAGAGTTCATGAGGGTATAGATCTTGCCCCTGGTCAAAAATAAGTATGGGGATATTCTATCCAGCAATAATAGTTGTGCCATAAATTTTCAAAAAGTACGTAAAAACTGAAGGAAAGAAGTTATCAATTGAAACGCGTTTATTCGATCGCCATTCACAGATGCAATTCTTAAGAGAAGCGTCTCGTTCTTTCCATTCTTTCGTGGTGATCTTTTAAGAGATTGTTTCTTTCTTCCAAAGTAGCTCTCACTAACGACGTATTCTCCATGAACACCTTTTTTCCTTTCTCTCTTAATTCTTTGTCCCTTACTTTCCACGATTCCAACCTGGAGAAAGAAAGCAGAGCATTCGATGGTAAATACATTAATTCGTAAGAGTGAGTGAGTGAGTGTGTGTGTGTGTGTGTGTGTGTGTGTGTACACTTACTCTTTCTTGGCCTCTTCGAGCTGCCTTTGTTTCTCATAAAGATTGCCCTTGGGGAACCTCCTAGCTCGCGACACCTCCTCGATCACACTTTCGCATTCCTTCTTCACTTCCTTCTCCTGACGATGAATTCAATTCGAAAACGTTTAAGATATGTAAAAAATTCAACAAACAGAATGTGGCAATAAAAGTTTATGCTCAGATTTCATTGAAGTCAACGGAACCTCTGAAGTTCATCCACACAATGCCTCGCCTCTTTTATTAAATAAATAGAAAGGAATAACAGTTAAAGAAAAAGGAAGAAAACAGAGGTAGAGATAAAAAGAGAGATTAAAAATGTAGGATGTCACTCGAGGTGTACTGGGAAATCTCTTCTTTCCAGAACCAGCCTTGGCATCCATTTCTATGAGAATTTCTCGATCGTCTGTCAACCTATGGACAGTTGCTAACTCGAAATTCGACGGAGGCAACAAAGCAATGGAGGAAAACCTTCAGAAGCTCCTCAGACCTTTTACTATTCATCATTTGTCACACATCATCAATTAGCATATAAACATGCGTGGCCGACCTCCTCCTCGAAGTTTTCGTCTTTCAAACATTGAATTTCTTCTTCCAATCGCTTCATCATCTCGCATTCCAACTTCTGACGAGCGTTCTCCTTTTCGTGAAGGGCTTCCTTCATCTACCGAAATATTACCACGACCATCAAAACGGTTACGTTTCACGACGATTTTAAGAGAGGCTCACATTTACCGCGAGGGAACAGTTACAACCAACTACTTTTAATACAATTCAATTTCGAACTAAGCAATTACTAATCACCGTAATCAGTCCTTAATTAGAGATCATTACCTATTACTCGCCCTTCTTTCGTCACGAAACCCAATGAAGGAAACGAGAAACGAGTATCTTAATACGGGCAAATGTTTTTTAGATTATGAATTATTTTTCATTTTTAACTCTCATTCCGAAGGCGAAAGACCAAAAATCTGACGAATGCCTCGAAATAATAATAAACCTATTACCTTTTCTCTTTTTTTTTACAGTTAATATGAGAAGGGTGAATTTTGAATACTTCGTCTTTGACTTTTTTCTTTTCGCTTTTAATCAAAGAAAAAATTTCGCTTTCCCAACCGTCGACATCGATCTCGAAATTCGTAGCTGAAATCTCGCGAGAATCTCTCCGCAAATGGGCGCGCAGAGCGTTGTATTTGAGCGCGCTTTCACTCAAAGTCTTCCGAGCCTTTGCCAACTCCATTTCGAGCGCCCAAATCTGTTACGAAGATAAATACAATATGAATAACCTATATAACTATAATTTTAGACGGACGAAATCAACAAACCGATTCAGAAACGCCTGAAAACCTTTATCAGACACCCAAGATTCCCAATTTACTCTAATTTAATTACTGCTTAGGACGAACCACCCGCCCTCTCTCTTCTAACCGTACTTTATCCGACCTACTCTAACCTAACAACGCGTTCAGACTAAAAAATTAATGGAAGATACATCTTATTTCACGTCTACCCGTTCAGTTAGACTGCTTCTCACTCCGCAAATGATTCATTTTGTTCGCAATATCTTTGGAGTGATTTTTAAACATTTTCACTTCCGACTCACTGTACTGTTGACTCGCTTTCATCGCTTCATATTTTCCTATCTCATCCGAGATCTGTCGAAGTTCAAATGAATTAGTATTAAGTCTCATATTCGAACTGTATATAGTGTCGTGACTATTTATTTTGCATTTGCTATTTAGCAATACCTACTACAAAAACTTGAGGTGGGGACTACTTAATTACATCTGAATGCGTTAACCATTTAATTTAAATTACGATTTACAAATACACCTTTAACAACAGCTTCTTAGTAAAATGTTTACCCGCTCGTGCCGCTCTCTCAATTCATCCAACTGAGAATCGAGCTGAGCTTTTTCGTTGTCTTTGGCAGACGCGTGATATTTTAATTCGGTGTTGAATTTAAGCAACTTTTCCTCGTCTTCAAGCAACTGTCGGGAGAAACAAAAATTCTTTTAATATAATTTGGTATTTTACCTTTCGTATCGAGCTTTCCTCTAAGACAGTTCGTACACCGAAGTTATACGCGTCCTCCTTCGCAACAAAAGGTTAAGATGATGCCGACATAATTGAATTGAATTTTATAAAACGTAAAGCAAGATGAAGTTAACCTTTCGGCACCCGAAGACTTCTACTCGCATCTTTAAGTCTCTCCTCGTATCACAAACGGAGGTCTCTCCCTAACGGGTTGTCACTTTCACTATCTACGATGTTACTCAGTGTCATTAACACTAAGAAACGTAGCAGCAACAGTTATTCGAATGTAATGCATGCAGTTAAATATCATCAACAAATGACAGTGATGCCGAACTGTTAAGCCGTAACAATTAGGGATAATTTTAGTGTCGTTATTCTACCAACTCAAAATAAAGATAAAAATTAAAATATTCACATTAGGTATGAATCATCGACGGGTGAGGAGGAGGAAATTGCAAAGAGCTATAGTTTACGGCAAAAAAGTTGATAATCTGGCAAACAAGTTTTTTACATTTCATTCTTCACTTCGAGCTAAAACCACTTAACAAAAGTTAAAAAAGGAAGAAAGTAAAAGGGAGAAGGGAAAGAGGAGGACGGAAGGAAAGGGGAAAGACAGCAAAATGGAAATGGGGAAAACTTTAAACTGTCATCTTAAAATGGATAACATTAGTAAAAATAAATTGATCTCAGCATGCGGAAAGAGAAAATTGTATCGTTATTCACAGTGCTCCACGTACAAATGCACTTTGTTTAATGTAAAGCATTAAGGTTAGTGAATAAAAGCGTTAAACTCAATATATATAGCCTTTCTTCTCTCTCTGTGAGAATGGCTTCTACCATTCTTATACTGAGACTGTTTTTACTATCCACGACAGAAATGTTGCGATTCTTATCATGGTCAGTTCTATGTTAGAAGACTTTTCTTGGATGATATAAGAAGTCGCTGGTTTGGTTTTTGTTATCAATTTGTCTCGTATAGTTTAAAAACACGAGATTCAACATCTTTCCTTCATACATTTATAATGGTACATCACGCTGTCAGTATTGTAAGAGAATTTGGGTGCGTCAATCTTTTTGGGACAGTAGCAATAACGACACCTATTATCTGCTGCGCGATCTTTTATGGCTTTATCGAGATATGTTTGCCGTTTTCTACATTGAAGGGACTCGCAGTCTACTTCTACACTTCATTAAAAAAAGATAAAAGTTAACATATAAGCATTAAAAAGGGGCGATGCAATATAATCAAAATGACTGAGACGGTAGTTTAAACAAGAACCATGTCGAAACGACATCGATGTTCTCGCCTGTATTTCTAACCTTGACCTTTGGGACAAGAACCTGATTATTAGAATTTACGTTATAAATTATATCATTATTAAATGGTATGGAAAGAGACTTAAAAAAATCCATTCGTTTGGACTATTTTCTCACGAAGTATTGAAATCCCATCCAAAAAAAAGTCGGATAAGGCTCGACCTCTTTCAATAATTTTTAAACAAATTTATAATTTATGGCTATTAACAGCTGTATTATATTGTTTTGTACAATTTCAAGTTGAATGAAGTATAAAATTTCAAATAATTTGACTAAAAATGTAATCTTAATAAAGTGTATTTTTGCACTTAAGGAAATCGACATTTAGAATTTCAACTTTTCAGAAAGTTGCTTTTCTCTACGTTTTAAATCCAATTTTCTACATAATGTTAAACGTACCCCTTAAAATATTGAAAAAGTGATTAGAATTTACGGTATTATTTATAGCATAATTGAATGGTATGGAAAGAGACTTCAAAAAATCCATTCGTTTCGACTATTTTCTCAAGAAGTATTGAAATCCCATCCAAAAATAAAGTCGGATAAGGCTGGATCTCTTTCAATAATTTTTAAACAAATTTATAACTTATGGCTATTAACAGCTGTATTTTATTGTTTTGTACAATTTGAAGTTGAATGAAGTATAAAATTTCAAATAATTTGACTAAAAATGCAATCTTAATAAAGTATATTTTTGCACTTAAGGACATCGACATTCAGAATTTCAACTTTTCAGAAAGTTGCTTTTCTCTACGTTTTAAATCCAATTTTCTACATAATGTTAAACGTACCCCTTAAAATATTGAAAAAATGATTAGAATTTACGGTATAATTTATATCATTATTAAATGGTATGGAAAGAGACTTAAAAAAATCCATTTGTTTCTACTATTTTCTCAAGAAGTATTGAAATCGCATCCAAAAATAAAGTCGGATAAGGCTGGATCTCTTTCAATAATTTTTAAACAAATTTATAATTTATGGCTATTAACAGCTGTATTTTATTGTTTTGTACAATTTCAAGTTGAATGAAGTGTAAAATTTCAAATAATTTGACTAAAAATGCAATCTTAATAAAATATATTTTTGCACATAAGAACATCGACAACCAGAATTTCAACTTTTCAGAAAATTGCTTTTCTCTACGTTTTAAATCCAATTTTCTACATAATTTTAAACGTAACCCCTTAAAATATTGAAAAAATGATTAGAATTTACGGTATAATTTATATCATAATTGAATGGTATGGAAAGAGACTTCAAGAAATCCATTCGTTTCGACTATTTTCTCACGATGTATTGAAAACCCATCCAAAAATAAAGTCGGATAAGGCAGGATCTCTTTCAATAATTTTTAAACAAATTTATAATTTATGGCTATTAACAGCTGTATTTTATTGTTTTGTACAATTTGAAGTTGAATGAAGTATAAAATTTAAAATAATTTGACTAAAAATGCAATCTTAATAAAGTATATTTTTGCACTAAAGGACATCCACATACAGAATTTCAACTTTTCAGAAAGTTGCTTTTCTCTACGTTTTAAAACCAATTTTCTACATAATGTTAAACGTACCCTTAAAATATTGAAAAAATGATTAGAATTTACGGTCTTATTTATATCATAATTGAATGGTATGGAAAGAGACTTCAAAAAACCATTCATTTCGACTATTTTCTCAAGAAGTATTGAAATCCCATCCAAAAATAAAGGCGGATAAGGCTGGATCTCTTTCAATAATTTTTAAACAAATTTATAACTTCTGGCTATTAACAGCTGTATTTTATTGTTTTGTACAATTTGAAGTTGAATGAAGTATAAAATTTCAAAAAATTTGACTAAAAATACTATCTTAATAAAGTATATTTTTGCACTTAAGGACACCGACATTCAGAATTTCAACTTTTCAGAAAGTTGCTTTTCTCTACGTTTTAAATCCAATTTTCTACATAATGTTAAACGTACACCTTAAAATATTGAAAAAATGCTTAGAATTTCCGGTATAATTTATATCATAATTGAATGGTATGGAAAGAGACTTCAAAAAATCCATTCGTTTCGACTATTTTCTCACGAAGTATTGAAATCCCATCCAAAAATAAAGTCGGATAAAGCAGGATCTCTTTCAATAATTTTTAAACAAATTTATAATTTATGGCTATTAACAGCTGTATTTTATTGTTCTGTACAATTTCAAGTTGAATGATGTATAAACTTCAAATAATTTGACTAAAAATACAATCTTAATAAAGTATATTTTTGCACTTAAGGAGATCCACATACAGAATTTCAACTTTTCAGAAAGTTGCTTTTCTATACGTTTTAAATCCAATTTTCTACATAATGTTAAACGTACCCCTTAAAATATTGAAAAAATGATAAGAATTTACGGTATAATTTATATCATTATTAAATGGTATGGAAAGAGACTTAAAAAAATCCATTTGTTTCTACTATTTTCTCAAGAAGTATTGAAATCGCATCCAAAAATAACGTCGGATAAGGCTGGATCTCTTTCAATAATTTTTAAAAAAATTTATAATTTATGGCTATTAACAGCACTATTTTATTGTTTGTACAATTTCAAGATGAATGAAGTATAAAATTTCATATAATTTGAGTAAAAATGCAACCATAATAAATTGTATTTTTGCACTTAAGGAAATCGACATTCAGAATTTCAACTTTTCAGAAAGTTGCTTTTCTCTACGTTTTAAATCCAATTTTCTACATAATGTTAAACGTACCCCTTAAAATATTGAAAGAATGATTAGAATTTACGGTATTATTTATATCAGAATTGAATGGTATGGAAAAAGTCTTCAAAAAATCCATTCGTTTCAACTATTTTCTCACGAAGTATTGAAATCGCATCCAAAAATATAGTCGGATAAGGCTGGATCTCTTTCAATAATTTTTAAACAAATTTATAATTTATGGCTATTACCAGCTGTATTTTATTGTTTTGTACAATTTCAAGTAGAATGAAGTATAAAATTTCAAATAATTTGACTAAAAATGCAATCTTAATAAAGTGTATTTTTGCACTTAAGGAAATCGACATTCAGAATTTCAACTTTTCAGAAAGTTGCTTTTCTCTACGTTTTAAATCCAATTTTCTACATAATATTAAACGTACCCCTTAAAATATTGAAAAAATGATTAGAATTTACGGTATAATTTATATCATTATTGAATGGTATGGAAAGAGACTTAAAAAAATCCATTCGTTTCGACTATTTTCTCAAGAAGTATTGAAATCGCATCCAAAAATAAAGTCGGATAAGGCTGGATCTCTTTCAATAATTTTTAAACAAATTTATAATTTATGGCTATTACCTGCTGTATTTTATTGTTTTGTACAATTTCAAGTTGAATGAAGTATAAAATTTCAAATAATTTGACTAAAAATGCAATCTTAATAAAATATATTTTTGCACATAAGAACATCGACAACCAGAATTTCAACTTTTCAGAAAGTTGCTTTTCTCTACGTTTTAAATCCAATTTTCTACATAATGTTAAACGTACCCCTTAAAATATTGAAAAAATGATTAGAATTTACCGTATAATTTATATCATTATTAAATGGTATGGAAAGAGACTTAAAAAAATCCATTTGTTTCTACTATTTCCACAAGAAGTATTTGAAATCGCATCCAAAAATAAAGTCGGATAAGGCTAGATATCTTACAATAATTTTTAAAACAAATTTATAATTTATGGCTATTAACAGCTGTAATTTATTGTTTGTACAATTTCAAGATGAATGAAGTATAAAATTTCAAATAATTTGAGTAAAAATGCAATCTTAATAAAGTGTGTTTTTGCACTTAAGGAAATCGACATATCGAATTTCACCTTTTCAGAAAGTTGCTTTTCTCTACGTTTTAAATCCAATTTTCTACATAATTTTAAACGTACCCCTTAAAATATTGAAAAAATGATTAGAATTTACGGTATAATTTATATCATAATTAAATGGTATGGAAAGACACTTCAAAAAATCCATTCGTTTCGACTATTTTCTCAAAAAGTATTGAAATCCCATCCAAAAATATAGTGGGATAAGGCTGGATCTTTTTCAATAATTTTTAATAAAATTTATAATTTATGGCTATTAACAGCTGTATTTTATTGTTTTGTACAATTTCAAGTTGAATGAAGCATAAAATTTCAAATAATTTGACTAAAAATGCAATCTTAATAAAGTGTATTTTTGCACTTAAAGAAATCGACATTCAGAATTATAACTTTTCAGAAAGTTGCTTTTCTCTACGTTTTAAATCCAATTTTCTACATAATGTTAAACGTACACCTTAAAATATTGAAAAAATGATTAGAATTTACGGTATAATTTATATCATTATTAAATGGTATGGAAAGAGACTTAAAAAAATCCATTTGTTTCTACTATTTTCTCAAGAAGTATTGAAATCGCATCCAAAAATAAAGTCGGATAAGGCTGGATATCTTACAATAATTTTTAAACAAATTTATAATTTATGGCTATTAACAGCTGTAATTTATTTTTTGTACAATTTCAAGATGAATGAAGTATAAAATTTCAAATAATTTGAGTAAAAATGCAATCTTAATAAAGTGTATTTTTGCACTTAAGGAAATCGACATACCGAATTTCACCTTTTCAGAAAGTTGCTTTTCTCTACGTTTTAAATCCAATTTTTTACATCATTTTAAACGTACCGCTTAAAATATTGAAAAAATGATTAGAATTTACGGTATAATTTATATCATAATTAAATGGTATGGAAAGACACTTCAAAAAATCCATTCGTTTCGACTATTTTCTCAAAAAGTATTGAAATCCCATCCAAAAATATAATGGGATAAGGCTGGATCTTTTTCAATAATTTTTAATAAAATTTATAATTTATGGCTATTAACAGCTGTATTTTATTGTTTTGTACAATTTCAAGTTGAATGAAGCATAAAATTTCAAATAATTTGACTAAAAATGCAATCTTAATAAATTGTATTTTTGCACTTAAAGAAATCGACATTCAGAATTATAACTTTTCAGAAAGTTGCTTTTCTCTACGTTTTAAATCCAATTTTCTACATAATGTTAAACGTACACCTTAAAATATTGAAAAAATGATTAGAATTTACGGTATAATTTATATCATAATTGAATGGTATGGAAAGAGACTTCAAAAAATCCATTCGTTTCGACTATTTTCTCACGAAGTATTGAAATCCAATCCAAAAATAAAGTCGGATAAAGCAGGATCTCTTTCAATAATTTTTAAACAAATTTATAATTTATGGCTATTAACAGCTGTATTTTATTGTTCTGTACAATTTCAAGTTGAATGATGTATAAACTTCAAATAATTTGACTAAAAATACAATCTTAATAAAGTATATTTTTGCACTTAAGGAGATCCACATACAGAATTTCAACTTTTCAGAAAGTTGCTTTTCTATACGTTTTAAATCCAATTTTCTACATAATGTTAAACGTACCCCTTAAAATATTGAAAAAATGATAAGAATTTACGGTATAATTTATATCATTATTAAATGGTATGGAAAGAAACTTAAAAAAATCCATTTGTTTCTACTATTTTCTCAAGAAGTATTGAAATCGCATCCAAAAATAACGTCGGATAAGGCTGGATCTCTTTCAATAATTTTTAAACAAATTTATAATTTATGGCTATTAACAGCACTATTTTATTGTTTGTACAATTTCAAGATGAATGAAGTATAAAATTTCATATAATTTGAGTAAAAATGCAACCATAATAAATTGTATTTTTGCACTTAAGGAAATCGACATTCAGAATTTCAACTTTTCAGAAAGTTGCTTTTCTCTACGTTTTAAATCCAATTTTCTACATAATGTTAAACGTACCCCTTAAAATATTGAAAGAATGATTAGAATTTACGGTATTTTTTATATCAGAATTGAATGGTATGGAAAAAGTCTACAAAAAATCCATTCGTTTCGACTATTTTCTCACGAAGTATTGAAATCGCATCCAAAAATATAGTCGGATAAGGCTGGATCTCTTTCAATAATTTTTAAACAAATTTATAATTTATGGCTATTACCAGCTGTATTTTATTGTTTTGTACAATTTCAAGTAGAATGAAGTATAAAATTTCAAATAATTTGACTAAAAATGCAATCTTAATAAAGTGTATTTTTGCACTTAAGGAAATCGACATTCAGAATTTCAACTTTTCAGAAAGTTGCTTTTCTCTACGTTTTAAATCCAATTTTCTACATAATATTAAACGTACCCCTTAAAATATTGAAAAAATGATTAGAATTTACGGTATAATTTATATCATTATTGAATGGTATGGAAAGAGACTTAAAAAAATCCATTCGTTTCGACTATTTTCTCAAGAAGTATTGAAATCGCATCCAAAAATAAAGTCGGATAAGGCTGGATCTCTTTCAATAATTTTAAACAAATTTATAATTTATGGCTATTACCAGCTGTATTTTATTGTTTTGTACAATTTCAAGTAGAATGAAGTATAAAATTTCAAATAATTTGACTAAAAATGCAATCTTAATAAAGTATATTTTTGCACTTAAGGACATGCACATACAGAATTTCAACTTTTCAGAAAGTTGCTTTTCTCTACGTTTTAAATCCAATTTTCTACATAATGTTAAACGTACCCCTTAAAATATTGAAAAAATGATTAGAATTTACGGTATAATTTATATCATTATTAAATGGTATGGAAAGAGACTTAAAAAAATCCATTTGTTTCTACTATTTTTTCAAGAAGTATTGAAATCGCATCCAAAAATAAAGTCGGATAAGGCTGGATATCTTACAATAATTTTTAAACAAATTTATAATTTATGGCTATTAACAGCTGTAATTTATTGTTTGTACAATTTCAAGATGAATGAAGTATAAAATTTCAAATAATTTGAGTAAAAATGCAATCTTAATAAAATATATTTTTGCACATAAGAACATCGACAACCAGAATTTCAACTTTTCAGAAAGTTGCTTTTCTCTACGTTTTAAATCCAATTTTCTACATAATGTTAAACGTACCCCTTAAAATATTGAAAAAATGATTAGAATTTACCGTATAATTTATATCATTATTAAATGGTATGGAAAGAGACTTAAAAAAATCCATTTGTTTCTACTATTTTCTCAAGAAGTATTGAAATCGCATCCAAAAATAAAGTCGGATAAGGCTGGATATCTTACAATAATTTTTAAACAAATTTATAATTTATGGCTATTAACAGCTGTAATTTATTTTTTGTACAATTTCAAGATGAATGAAGTATAAAATTTCAAATAATTTGAGTAAAAATGCAATCTTAATAAAGTGTATTTTTGCACTTAAGGAAATCGACATACCGAATTTCACCTTTTCAGAAAGTTGCTTTTCTCTACGTTTTAAATCCAATTTTTTACATCATTTTAAACGTACCGCTTAAAATATTGAAAAAATGATTAGAATTTACGGTATAATTTATATCATAATTAAATGGTATGGAAAGACACTTCAAAAAATCCATTCGTTTCGACTATTTTCTCAAAAAGTATTGAAATCCCATCCAAAAATATAGTGGGATAAGGCTGGATCTTTTTCAATAATTTTTAATAAAATTTATAATTTATGGCTATTAACAGCTGTATTTTATTGTTTTGTACAATTTCAAGTTGAATGAAGCATAAAATTTCAAATAATTTGACTAAAAATGCAATCTTAATAAATTGTATTTTTGCACTTAAAGAAATCGACATTCAGAATTATAACTTTCAGAAAGTTGCTTTTCTCTACGTTTTAAATCCAATTTTCTACATAATGTTAAACGTACACCTTAAAATATTGAAAAAATGATTAGAATTTACGGTATAATTTATATCATAATTGAATGGTATGGAAAGAGACTTCAAAAAATCCATTCGTTTCGACTATTTTCTCACGAAGTATTGAAATCCCATCCAAAAATAAAGTCGGATAAAGCAGGATCTCTTTCAATAATTTTTAAACAAATTTATAATTTATGGCTATTAACAGCTGTATTTTATTGTTCTGTACAATTTCAAGTTGAATGATGTATAAACTTCAAATAATTTGACTAAAAATACAATCTTAATAAAGTATATTTTTGCACTTAAGGAGATCCACATACAGAATTTCAACTTTTCAGAAAGTTGCTTTTCTATACGTTTTAAATCCAATTTTCTACATAATGTTAAACGTACCCCTTAAAATATTGAAAAAATGATAAGAATTTACGGTATAATTTATATCATTATTAAATGGTATGGAAAGAAACTTAAAAAAATCCATTTGTTTCTACTATTTTCTCAAGAAGTATTGAAATCGCATCCAAAAATAACGTCGGATAAGGCTGGATCTCTTTCAATAATTTTTAAACAAATTTATAATTTATGGCTATTAACAGCACTATTTTATTGTTTGTACAATTTCAAGATGAATGAAGTATAAAATTTCATATAATTTGAGTAAAAATGCAACCATAATAAATTGTATTTTTGCACTTAAGGAAATCGACATTCAGAATTTCAACTTTTCAGAAAGTTGCTTTTCTCTACGTTTTAAATCCAATTTTCTACATAATGTTAAACGTACCCCTTAAAATATTGAAAGAATGATTAGAATTTACGGTATTTTTTATATCAGAATTGAATGGTATGGAAAAAGTCTACAAAAAATCCATTCGTTTCGACTATTTTCTCACGAAGTATTGAAATCGCATCCAAAAATATAGTCGGATAAGGCTGGATCTCTTTCAATAATTTTTAAACAAATTTATAATTTATGGCTATTACCAGCTGTATTTATTGTTTTGTACAATTTCAAGTAGAATGAAGTATAAAATTTCAAATAATTTGACTAAAAATGCAATCTTAATAAAGTGTATTTTTGCACTTAAGGAAATCGACATTCAGAATTTAAACTTTTCAGAAAGTTGCTTTTCTCTACGTTTAAAATCCAATTTTCTACATAATGTTAAACGTACCCTTAAAATATTGAAAAAATGATTAGAATTTACGGTATTATTTATATCATAATTGAATGGTATGGAAAGAGACTTAAAAAAATCCATTCGTTTCGACTATTTTCTCAAGAAGTATTGAAATCGCATCCAAAAATAAAGTCGGATAAGGCTGGATCTCTTTCAATAATTTTTAAACAAATTTATAATTTATGGCTATTACCAGCTGTATTTTATTGTTTTGTACAATTTCAAGTAGAATGAAGTATAAAATTTCAAATAATTTGACTAAAAATGCAATCTTAATAAAGTATATTTTTGCACTTAAGGACATGCACATACAGAATTTCAACTTTTCAGAAAGTTGCTTTTCTCTACGTTTTAAATCCAATTTTCTACATAATGTTAAACGTACCCCTTAAAATATTGAAAAAATGATTAGAATTTACGGTATAATTTATATCATTATTAAATGGTATGGAAAGAGACTTAAAAAAATCCATTTGTTTCTACTATTTTTTCAAGAAGTATTGAAATCGCATCCAAAAATAAAGTCGGATAAGGGTGGATATCTTACAATAATTTTTAAACAAATTTATAATTTATGGCTATTAACAGCTGTAATTTATTGTTTGTACAATTTCAAGATGAATGAAGTTTAAAATTTCAAATAATTTGAGTAAAAATGCAATCTTAATAAAATATATTTTTGCACATAAGAACATCGACAACCAGAATTTCAACTTTTCAGAAAGTTGCTTTTCTCTACGTTTTAAATCCAATTTTCTACATAATGTTAAACGTACCCTTTAAAATATTGAAAAAATGATTAGAATTTACCGTATAATTTATATCATTATTAAATGGTATGGAAAGAGACTTAAAAAAATCCATTTGTTTCTACTATTTCCTCAAGAAGTATTGAAATCGCATCCAAAAATAAAGTCGGATAAGGCTAGATATCTTACAATAATTTTTAAACAAATTTATAGTTTATGGCTATTAACAGCTGTAATTTATTGTTTGTACAATTTCAAGATGAATGAAGTATAAAATTTCAAATAATTTGAGTAAAAATGCAATCTTAATAAAGTGTATTTTTGCACTTAAGGAAATCGACATACCGAATTTCACCTTTTCAGAAAGTTGCTTTTCTCTACGTTTTAAATCCAATTTTCTACATCATTTTAAACGTACCGCTTAAAATATTGAAATAATGATTAGAATTTACGGTATAATTTATATCATAATTGAATGGTATGGAAAGAGACTTAAAAAATCCATTCGTTTCGACTATTTTCTCACGATCTATTGAAAACCCATCCAAAAATAAAGTCGGATAAGGCAGGATCTCTTTCAATAATTTTTAAACAAATTTATAATTTATGGCTATTAACAGCTGTATTTTATTGTTTTGTACAATTTGAAGTTGAATGATGTATAAATTTCAAATAATTTGACTAAAAATACAATCTTAATAAAGTATATTTTTGCACTTAAGGAGATCCACATACAGAATTTCAACTTTTCAGAAAGTTGCTTTTCTCTACGTTTTAAATCGAATTTTCTATATAATGTTAAACGTACCCCTTAAAATATTGAAAGAATGATTAGAATTTACGGTATTATTTATATCAGAATTGAATGGTATGGAAAAAGTCTTCAAAAAATCCATTCGTTTCGACTATTTTCTCACGAAGTATTGAAATCGCATCCAAAAATATAGTCGGATAAGGCTGGATCTCTTTCAATAATTTTTAAACAAATTTATAATTTATTACTATTACCAGCTGTATTTTATTGTTTTGTACAATTTCAAGTAGAATGAAGTATAAAATTTCAAATAATTTGACTAAAAATGCAATCTTAATAAAGTGTATTATTGCACTTAAGGAAATCGACATTCAGAATTTCAACTTTTCAGAAAGTTGCTTTTCTCTACGTTTTAAATCCAATTTTCTACATAATATTAAACGTACCCCTTAAAATATTGAAAAAATGATTAGAATTTACGGTATAATTTATATCATTATTGAATGGTAGGGAAAGAGACTTAAAAAAATCCATTCGTTTCGACTATTTTCTCAAGAAGTATTGAAATCGCATCCAAAAATAAAGTCGGATAAGGCTGGATCTCTTTCAATAATTTTTAAACAAATTTATAATTTATGGCTATTACCTGCTGTATTTTATTGTTTTGTACAATTTCAAGTTGAATGAAGTATAAAATTTCAAATACTTTGACTAAAAATGCAATCTTAATAAAATATATTTTTGCACATAAGAACATCGACAACCAGAATTTCAACTTTTCAGAAAGTTGCTTTTCTCTACGTTTTAAATCCAATTCTCTACATAATGTTAAACGTACCCCTTAAAATATTGAAAAAATGATTAGAATTTACCGTATAATTTATATCATTATTAAATGGTATGGAAAGAGACTTAAAAAAATCCATTTGTTTCTACTATTTTCTCAAGAAGTATTGAAATCGCATCCAAAAATAAAGTCGGATAAGGCTAGATATCTTACAATAATTTTTAAACAAATTTATAGTTTATGGCTATTAACAGCTGTAATTTATTGTTTGTACAATTTTAAGATGAATGAAGTATAAAATTTCAAATAATTTGAGCAAAAATGCAATCTTAATAAAGTGTATTTTTACACTTAAGGAAATCGACATACCGAATTTCACCTTTTCAGAAAGTTGCTTTTCTCTACGTTTTAAATCCAATTTTCTACATCATTTTAAACGTACCGCTTAAAATATTGAAAAAATGATTAGAATTTACGGTATAATTTATATCATAATTAAATGGTATGGAAAGACACTTCAAAAAATCCATTCGTTTCGACTATTTTCTCAAAAAGTATTGAAATCCCATCCAAAAATATAGTTGGATAAGGCTGGATCTTTTTCAATAATTTTTAATAAAATTTATAATTTATGGCTATTAACAGCTGTATTTTATTGTTTTGTACAATTTCAAGTTGAATGAAGCGTAAAATTTCAAATAATTTGACTAAAAATGCAATCTTAATAAATTGTATTTTTGCACTTAAAGAAATCGACATTCAGAATTATAACTTTTCAGAAAGTTGCTTTTCTCTACGTTTTAAATCCAATTTTCTACATAATGTTAAACGTACACCTTAAAATATTGAAAAAATGATTAGAATTTACGGTATAATTTATATCATAATTGAATGGTATGGAAAGAGACTTCAAAAAATCCATTCGTTTCGACTATTTTCTCACGAAGTATTGAAATCCAATCCAAAAATAAAGTCGGATAAGGCAGGATCTCTTTCAATAATTTTAAACAAATTTATAATTTATGGCTATTAACAGCTGTATTTTATTGTTCTGTACAATTTCAAGTTGAATGATGTATAAACTTCAAATAATTTGACTAAAAATACAATCTTAATAAAGTATATTTTTGCACTTAAGGAGATCCACATACAGAATTTCAACTTTTCAGAAAGTTGCTTTTCTATACGTTTTAAATCCAATTTTCTACATAATGTTAAACGTACCCCTTAAAATATTGAAAAAATGATAAGAATTTACGGTATAATTTATATCATTATTAAATGGTATGGAAAGAAACTTAAAAAAATCCATTTGTTTCTACTATTTTCTCAAGAAGTATTGAAATCGCATCCAAAAATAACGTCGGATAAGGCTGGATCTCTTTCAATAATTTTTAAACAAATTTATAATTTATGGCTATTAACAGCACTATTTTATTGTTTGTACAATTTCAAGATGAATGAAGTATAAAATTTCATATAATTTGAGTAAAAATGCAACCATAATAAATTGTATTTTTGCACTTAAGGAAACCGACATTCAGAATTTCAACTTTTCAGAAAGTTGCTTTTCTCTACGTTTTAAATCCAATTTTCTACATAATGTTAAACGTACCCCTTAATATTGAAAGAATGATTAGAATTTACGGTATTTTTTATATCAGAATTGAATGGTATGGAAAAGTCTACAAAAAATCCATTCGTTTCGACTATTTTCTCACGAAGTATTGAAATCGCATCCAAAAATATAGTCGGATAAGGCTGGATCTCTTTCAATAATTTTTAAACAAATTTTAATTTATGGCTATTACCAGCTGTATTTTATTGTTTTGTACAATTCAAGTAAATGAAGTATAAAATTTCAAATAATTTGACTAAAAATGCAATCTTAATAAAGTGTATTTTTGCACTTAAGGAAATCGACATTCAGAATTTCAACTTTTCAGAAAATTGCTTTTCTCTACGTTTTAAATCCAATTTTCTACATAATATTAAACGTACCCCTTAAAATATTGAAAAAAATGATTAGAATTTACGGTATAATTTATATCATTATTGAATGGTATGGAAAGAGACTTAAAAAAATCCATTCGTTTCGACTATTTTCTCAAGAAGTATTGAAATCGCATCCAAAAATAAAGTCGGATAAGGCTGGATCTCTTTCAATAATTTTTAAAAAATTTATAATTTATGGCTATTACCTGCTGTATTTTATTGTTTTGTACAATTTCAAGTTGAATGAAGTATAAAATTTCAAATAATTTGACTAAAAATGCAATCTTAATAAAATATATTTTTGCACATAAGGAATCGACAACCAGAATTTCAACTTTTCAGAAAGTTGCTTTTCTCTACGTTTTAAAATCCAATTTTCTACATAATGTTAAACGTACCCATTAAAATATTGAAAAAATGATTAGAATTTACCGTATAATTTATATCATTATTAAATGGTATGGAAAGAGACTTAAAAAAATCCATTTGTTGCTACTATTTCCACAAGAAGTATTTGAAATCGCATCCAAAAATAAAGTCGGATAAGGCTAGATATCTTACAATAATTTTTAAAACAAATTTATAATTTATGGCTATTAACAGCTGTAATTTATTGTTTGTACAATTTCAAGATGAATGAAGTATAAAATTTCAAATAATTTGAGTAAAAATGCAACCTTAATAAAGTGTATTTTTGCACTTAAGGAAATCGACATATCGAATTTCACCTTTTCAGAAAGTTGCTTTTCTCTACGTTTTAAATCCAATTTTCTACATAATTTAAACGTACCCCTTAAAATATTGAAAAATGATTAGAATTTACGGTATAATTTATATCATAATTAAATGGATGGAAACACTTCAAAAAATCCATTCGTTTCGACTATTTTCCAAAAAGTATTGAAATCCATCCAAAAATATAGTCGGATAAGGCTGGATCTTTTTCAATAATTTTTAATAAAATTTATAATTTATGGCTATTAACAGCTGTATTTTATTGTTTTGTACAATTTCAAGTTGAATGAAGCATAAAATTTCAAATAATTTGACTAAAAATGCAATCTTAATAAAGTGTATTTTTGCACTTAAAGAAATCGACATTCAGAATTACTTTTCAGAAAGTTGCTTTTCTCTACGTTTTAAATCCAATTTTCTACATAATGTTAAACGTACCCTTTAAAATATTGAAAAAATGATTAGAATTTACGTATAATTTATATCATTATTAAATGGTATGGAAGAGACTTAAAAAAATCCATTTGTTTCTACTATTTCTCAAGAAGTATTGAAATCGCATCCAAAAATAAAGTCGGATAAGGCTAGATCTTACAATAATTTTTAAACAAATTTATAGTTTATGGCTATTAACAGCTGTAATTTATTGTTTGTACAATTTCAAGATGAATGAAGTATAAATTTCAAATAATTTGAGTAAAATGCAATCTTAATAAAGTGTATTTTTGCACTAAGGAAATCGACATACGAATTTCACCTTTTCAGAAAGTTGCTTTTCTCTACGTTTTAAATCCAATTTTCTACATCATTTTTAAACGTACCGCTTAAAATATTGAAAATGATTAGAATTTACGGTATAATTTATATCATAATTGAATGGTATGGAAAGAGACTTAAAAAAATCCATTCGTTTCGACTATTTTCTCACGATCTATTGAAAACCCATCCAAAAATAAAGTCGGATAAGGCAGGATCTCTTTCAATAATTTTTAAACAAATTTATAATTTATGGCTATTAACAGCTGTATTTTATTGTTTTGTACAATTTGAAGTTGAATGATGTATAAATTTCAAATAATTTGACTAAAAATACAATCTTAATAAAGTATATTTTTGCACTTAAGGAGATCCACATACAGAATTTCAACTTTTCAGAAGTTGCTTTTCTCTACGTTTTAAATCGATTTTCTATATAATGTTAAACGTTACCCCTTAAAATATTGAAAGAATGATTAGAATTTACGGTATTATTTATATCAGAATTGAATGGTATGGAAAAAGTCTTCAAAAACCATTCGTTTCGACTATTTTCTCACGAAGTATTGAAATCGCATCCAAAAACATAGTCGGATAAGGCTGGATCTCTTTCAATAATTTTTAAACAAATTTATAATTTATTACTATTACCAGCTGTATTTTATTGTTTTGTACAATTTCAAGTAGAATGAAGTATAAAATTTCAAATAATTTGACTAAAAATGCAATCTTAATAAAGTGTATTATTGCACTTAAGGAAATCGACATTCAGAATTTCAACTTTTCAGAAAGTTGCTTTTCTCTACGTTTTAAATCCAATTTTCTACATAATATTAAACGTACCCCTTAAAATATTGAAAAAATGATTAGAATTTACGGTATAATTTATATCATTATTGAATGGTAGGGAAAGAGACTTAAAAAAAATCCATTCGTTTCGACTATTTTCTCAAGAAGTATTGAAATCGCATCCAAAATAAGTCGGATAAGGCTGATCTCTTTCATAATTTTTAAACAAATTTATAATTTATGGCTATTACCTGCTGTATTTTATTGTTTTGTACAATTTCAAGTTGAATGAAGTATAAAATTTCAAATACTTTGACTAAAAATGCAATCTTAATAAAATATATTTTTGCACATAAGAACATCGACAACCAGAATTTCAACTTTTCAGAAAGTTGCTTTTCTCTACGTTTTAAATCCAATTCTCTACATAATGTTAAACGTACCCCTTAAAATATTGAAAAAATGATTAGAATTTACGGTATAATTTATATCATTATTAAATGGTATGGAAAGAGACT
>JAJOZX010004757.1:195000-384761 GCA_023014485.1 Bathynomus jamesi | reverse complement strand
ATCTTGAAACACTTTATCTTGAAACACTTTATCTTGAAACACTTTATCTTGAAACACTTTATCTTGAAACACTTTATCTTGAAACACTTTATCTTGAAACACTTTATCTTGAACACTTTATCTTGAAACACTTTCTTGAAACACTTTATCTTGAAACACTTTATCTTGAAACACTTTATCTTGAAACACTTTATCTTGAAACACTTTATCTTGAACACTTTATCTTGAAACACTTTATCTTGAAACACTTTATCTTGAAACACTTTATCTTGAAACACTTTATCTTGAAACACTTTATCTTGAAACACTTTATCTTGAAACACTTTATCTTGAACACTTTTATCTTGAAACACTTTATCTTGAAAACTTTATCTTGAAACACTTTATCTTGAAACACTTTATCTTGAAACACTTTATCTTGAAACACTTTATCTTGAAACACTTTATCTTGAAACACTTTATCTTGAAACACTTTATCTTGAAACACTTTATCTTGAAACACGTTATCTTGAAACACTTTATCTTGAAACACTTTATCTTGAAACACTTTATCTTGAAACACTTTATCTTGAAACACTTTATCTTGAAACACTTTATCTTGAAACACTTTATCTTGAAACACTTTATCTTGAAACACTTTATCTGAAACACTTTATCTTGAAACACTTTATCTTGAAACACTTTATCTTGAAACACTTTATCTTGAAACACTTTATCTTGAAACACTTATCTTGAAACACTTTATCTTGAAACACTTTATCTTGAAACACTTTATCTTGAAACACTTTATCTTGAAACACTTTATCTTGAAACACTTTATCTTGAAACACTTTATCTTGAAACACTTTATCTTGAAACACTTTATCTTGAAACACTTTATCTTGAAACACTTTATCTTGAAACACTTTATCTTGAAACACTTTATCTTGAAACACTTTATCTTGAAACACTTTATCTTGAAACACTTTATCTTGAAACACGTTATCTTGAAACACTTTATCTTGAAACACTTTATCTTGAAACACTTTATCTTGAAACACTTTATCTTGAAACACTTTATCTTGAACACTTTATCTTGAAACACTTTATCTTGAAACACTTTATCTTGAAACACTTTATCTTGAAACACTTTATCTTGAAACACTTTATCTTGAAACACTTTATCTTGAAACACTTTATCTTGAAACACTTTATCTTGAAATATTTTATCTTGAAATATTTAAAGAGTCAATCAACATTTTTAAAATAGCTTCTTAAAAAACCATAAACAATCGATACTTCTATCACTAAGACGAGTTCTCCACTTGATGATAAATAAACCTGCTGCAGAAAAGGCTCTTTCTGATTCAACAGAGGTTGGCGGAATGGTTTTCAGTGCATCAAATAAATTCATGATGTTTGAAGTTCTGTTCCCTATTGTCTCGAATAACTGCAGTTCTTGCTTCAAATGCTTGCTTAAACTCTGAGCAAGATGAGTTGCCTGCGATCGCTAGATAATATACTGAGACTCGGTTCCTTGTATTATACGTAGCGCTAGCGACATTCCCTCGGCCAGTTTTTGGCATACGGGCCCACTTTTAGATTGTTCTAAGTTGTTAATGCTAGTAGGTGTTCATTTAAGAAAGCAGAAAAGTAGAATAAAATGTGGTAAATATTATGCAGTTTTCTTTGATTCTACCCAAGAGCTTTCTAATAAAATAAAAAACAAATAAATCAATAAAAAATAAATTAAGTCATTTTAAAATTCCGGGATTTCCCGGGATATTTGTCCAATTCCCAGGATTTTCAAATCCAATGAAAACGAAAGAAACCCTAATGGTGACGCTTTCTTCATGAACTCCACAAATCATTGCAATCGCTTCACGACAGTCTGATTACTTCAACGTCTGACTACAGTATATCCATGCTTTCAGATATGTTCTGCACATAGATATTTAAAGTTATTTTATACGAAAAATAAAAAAACGGAGAAACACAACTGCTCCTTGGTGGACGCAATTTTATACGTACCAATTAGTATTTGATAATAATAATAATAATTAGTGAGGAAGGCTAGTCGAATCCCCAACAACACTCTCTTCCCTTCACATATAAGGAAATACTTGCTCGCTGAGCACCAGGCTCTGGCAATTGGTGTATGATGCTTGCAACCTTAAGCCTTCGTGGGCTGATGGGGTCCACTGGACCCCAAGCATATTTCAAAAATCTGCCATTCATTCAAATATTATTTTTAGAGCCTGGTCATCTATGACTTTTATTGTATGTAGGTATGGTATATACTCACAAAATATAAGAGAAAAATGTCACACCATTTGGAAGTGACAGGGTAGTAAACTTGAATGGGGTCTGCCTTACCCCACCTCGCCTGCAATGTGACTAATTTATTTTAATTTTTTTTTTCAGATTTTTTCATAAATTTTCTTACATTTTCATTCTATGGCAACGCTAATTCCAATAACAACGTTTTATGCTCCTAGCAGGGTGGGAGAGGGAGATGTAGATGTAGACCAACCAAATTTGTCAGATGATAGTGAATCAGAAGTAGACTTATCTGATGCTAGTGAATATGAATATGTTGAACAATCTTCTGACAGTGACTTTAGTGTTTTTGATAGTGACAATGCAAGCGATCATGATGATGATTATGACAATATTGTGTTAGGGAAAGATAACTTTGTGTGGTGCACTGAGCCTCCCCGGCTTAGACGAAATGTGAGGCAAAACATTGTTCGTGAAGAAGGTGGTGTTCATGAAAGTGTACCTACGCATGCTGCATCTGCTACTTTCAGCTTCTTTATCACAGATGAAATTGTTGAATTGGTTCTCGATGCAACAAATCAAAAAAGTGGTGCTCTCTATGGTGAAAAATGGAAACAGCTGGATTCTATTGAGCTGATGGCATGGCTAGGACTTCATCTCAGATCTGGGCTGGACAAAGATAGCTTCCGCCCAGTTGATGAATTATTTGGTACTAAGACCGGTCCACCAATTTATCGTGCTTCTATGAGCCGTGACCGTTTCAAAGAAATAAAAAGGTCAATAAGATTTGATAACATGACTACTCTTGCAGAACGAAGGAATGGTGAACAAGGCAAGTTGGCGCCTATATTCGAAGTTTGGCAGAAGTTTATTGAAGTATGTCAAATAAACTATAAAGCCAACACATATGTAACTGTGGATGAATCTCTACTCGCATTTCGAGGGAAATGTTTATTCAAAGTATACATGCCATCTAAACCAGATAAGTATGGCATAAATGTTTGGAGTATGGCCGACGTTAAGAATGGGTATCTTCTAAATGGCCAGATATACAGTGGAAAAGATCCTGAAGGTCCAGAACGCCACCAAGCCCAAAGAGTTGTTCGAGATCTTACTTCAACTATTGTGAAGTCAGGAAGAAATGTTACCACTGACAACCTGTTTACTGATGTTGACCTTGCCATAGAACTACTTGATAAAAATTTAACACTCTTAGGAATTATGAGGAAAAATAAGCGCCAAATACCTAAATCATTTCAAGTCTCAAATGATCGTCAGCTCTATTCATCAAAGTTTGGCTTTAGTCGGGACCAGCATCTTATGATATGCAGCTATGTCACAAAGGTAAGAAAGGCAGTTCTGTTATTAAGCACCATGCATTTCGACCAAAAAAAGCAGCAGGAAGAACCTTTCAAACCTGATGTAATTCAGATTACAATGCCACAAAAGGAGCTGTTGATCGATTAGACCAACTTATCAAAACTTACTCATGTAAGCGCATAACAAACAGATGGCCATTAGTTATCTTCTACTGGATGGTAGATGTTGCAGCTTACAATGCTAGTTGCTGTTTCATGGAGAAAACCCCCGATGTGTATCGAGGGAATCAAAGGCGAAGGAAATTTCTGGCTGGCAGACTTAGCAGAACAGCTCTGCAAACCAGCAATCAAGAAACGTTTTGAGTCAGCTGGTAGATATTTGCCAAAGCATGTTAGAGCATGTATGGAGGCATTTATGGATGAGGTAGAAGCAGCACCCCAGCCAAGGCCTAATCCAGGAGGTAGGAAGAGATGTGGAAAGTGCCCGAGGAAGATGGATAAGGAGACGAGAAAGTCATGCACAAAATGTGATGTGCCTCTTTGCGAAAGTCACTCCAACTATGTATGTGATGACTGTGTACAGTAAACATTGTTTCATATGTTCTATGTTTCTATTTCTTTCTATTCTATAATCTATATTGTGAATATAAAAAGTGTTTGAGTGCTGAATTCTTTAAGTTAAAAAAAAAAAAAAAAAGGGACACATGGTGAATTGGCTCCACGTGCCGTGTCCTGGGCAACATATGTACAAACTTTAGTATATATAAACTTAAGCATATGGCAGAAATTCACCATTGAAGTTTGGGGTCTGGGTGACCCCCACATAGTCTCCTTTGTTAGTCGGTCCCACCTAGCCCACGAAGGGTTAAGCGCTAGGCGCTAGGACCTAATTTTCAGCGCCAGATTGAAAGGTGACGCGCTAGATCTAGCGCAAGTGCGAGTGAGATGACATTGTCCATGATAAGCACCAAAACCGCTGGAAAGAAAATTCACTAAGAAACCGAAAAACAAATCAAAATCACGTTCATTCCTCCCAAATAGTCTTCTTTGCATTGGGTATGGGAAATCATTCTTGGAGAAAGTCAAGATCATGAAAGGCTGGGGGTTTTAATATCTGACGTACCTGACTATGAAGGAGGAAAACTCCTTGGAATACAAGTAATCCCTGATGGAAATGGTACGACACAGACTAATGCCAGTTATGCTTTTGCTCTCGAGTGAAACCTTGCGTACTACATTATCGGACTCGTTTTTGACACTACGGCGTCCAATTCCTAGTGGATAAATGGTGCTTGCGTGAAGGCTAAGGTCTTACAGTATTTACGCGAAAATTTGCTTACTTCGCCTGTTGTCATCATGTGTTTGAAAGAGTTCTGTGCGCAATATGGCCTGTATTTTTGGATAAATATCTAATCCAGACATCCGGAAACCCAAAGAGTCTAAAAACCTTGGGACACTATCTGCGATAGCAATGAAAGCTTCAAAACCCTCGCCATCAGAAATACAAGCTCAGTGAGAGTCAGGAGTTGGATGGCGACGGCACCTTCTGAAAGCCTCCTCTCTGTTGCGAATAAAATTAGTTGTTTTTGCATTAGGAAAAGAATATAGAATGTACCGAAGCAGTAATTATTCCATAGGAAATCAGAGAAATACTGTACTATCAGCGGCGCTAAAGTGTCAAAGATGACTCCTTTTGGGAGGATCCAGACCGAACTTGAGCGATAAGACAGGAAACAGATATAGATTGTGGTCGGAAGACAGAGTAAGGAGGAGGATGAGCGGTGAGAAATAAATCCAGAATGATGGACCTTTCTCCAAGGCGATCTGGAATACGAGTAGGGTGTTGTACAATCTGCTCTAGGTCATTCAGGATAGAGAAGTTGTAATTTAGCTTATTCAGGATTTTAGGTTATGGTTCAAAATTTTAAACCGCATCGGGTTATTTTCAAATGTTTACAATTTATTTGTAATTAATTTTAAAATATTGTTAATTTTATAATAGTTGACCATTTGAGGTTCGTTTTTAGTTTTATCACCGTCTATATATAATATCATAAATTTGTGACATAGTTGGCGTAAATTAAGCATAATTGATGTTACTGAAAATTACTTTGTTTATTGAGATATAAATTAAAAAGACAAAAATTGTTTAATAAAGTCTTTGCGTATAGCATTAATTTTGACTACTTTTATTTTTATTTTTCGGGTCAGCTTGAATTTTTTCAGATGAATTTTAATGTAAATTGCAATAAGATACGCTTTTTATTCTTTATATATGGGTATAAAGAGAAAAAAAAATTCTGGAACACTCGTTTGTGTAGGTAATATTGCTAATTATTTAATTATACAGGGTGTCTCAAAAGTCACTATCTATTTCGGTGACATTAGATGTTTTTTTTTTTAAATGCTATGCTGGCATAAAGGTATGTACTTCTGGTGCAAATTTGTGTATTTAAAAAAAGTTAATTGGTTTATTTCGAATTTTGTGTAATTTATAAATTTTCCATTTCAGACCCATCTTGACATGCTTGAACAATTCCTCGAACCTTAACTTCTTACAGATGGCATTCTTGACACAGTAGTTTTTCAGCAGGATGGAGCACCGTGCCATTATGCAATAATTGTACGTGATTATCTTGACAGACGCTTCCCCGGTCGCTGGATTGGTCGTGGAGGAACACAACCATGGGCAGCACGTTCACCCGATTTAACACCATTAGATTTTTTCGCCTGGGGTTTCATTAAGTCTAAGGTGTACACTGGTAGAAGAATTAGTGATGTAGCCGAACTTCGAAATCGTATTACCGATGCAGTTCAGAAAATAACACCTCAAATGCTGGAAAGTGTGTTCCGGGAAACAACTTATCGCTTTGAGCTCTGTAGAGACACTGATGGTCGCCATGTGGAGACAGATAAATAAATAGCACTAATTCTTTGTGGCACTTACTTTGAAATAAATACATTTTTCATGTCTTAAACCAGTTTTTCGTAATTCCCATTATTTTTCAAAATAGATAGTGACTTTTGAGACACCCTGTACAATGCAGTTGTCTCGGTTAGGTATATTTATACGGAAGTCCACTTTACAAAGACTGGATACTCGACCAAAATATAATTAATTATTTTTGGGTTCTGATTATTATGCAGTATGGTTGCGCAGTATTTTTGTGTTGACAACTCTCTTGAATAATGACAACAGACAAAGTCACACGTCCCCAAAGTTTAAAGAGCTAAATATTTTAAAACTAAATTACTTATACAAATTCAGTGTTGCTGTCAATAAGGTGAAAGTTATCAACAAAAATCAATATACATAACCATTCAAAGAGCAATCATCCCCGATCAAATATACCACCGTTATAACACCAGACTGCCCAGTGATTTTGTACACAAACCTAACTATACGATAGAAACTACAGGAAATGCACTCTTTCAAAGGAGCAGATGTATGGAATGCAATTCTTATGCATATTGGGCAGGCTTCATCACTAAATGTACAGTATTTCTTAAATCACTTAAAAAGCACTTCATTAGTTCCTACTGATGTATAAGTTCACTACTGCTATTTTTACCATAGTAATGAAGTTCCCACTTTATAATCAACTATTTAAAAATGTTAATTTCATTAAGCACTTTTGATTTTGTAATTTATTCTTTTCTATGTTCTTTTTATTACGTATCATTTATTTTCTACTAAACATACAATAAATCATTTGATTTAAAATAATGTAACATTTTGTAAACTTAGCAATTATAATAATAATCATAAATACAATGCAGTTATTATTATTATTTGTTATCACTGTTACTATTACTTGCCACTTTCACTTTATGTAATAAACAATTTAATGTCATTAATTTTGCCTAAAAAGCCTCCATGCTTCCAACATTATATTCGGATAAGAGTACTGTGAATATATTAATGTCATATCAAATATCTAAAAATTGTAAAACTCTGTCACTTGTATTCTTTTCTGAATAAAGAATTTTGAATTTTGAGTTATGAATATTTGAAAAAGAATAATAATGAAAGAAAATTTAATTAGTTTCACTGTAACGATGAACTGCATGGATTTACTACGATTTACAAATCATGCTGGGTTTCGTGATGGAGAAATATTTATCTCAGATGTTTCTGTGAATTGATGGATGCAGGCATTGATGTATTGATTTAATTAGTTGATATCCGTTTTAAATTTATAATTATGGTTACTGTGTATGGGCGCTTTCAGGTTTATATACGAGTATAATGAAGTATTGCTTGGTTTGGTTTGTTTGACGATATATATGTTTTGTTCTCTTCCTCAATGTAAATGTCATAAGTTACCTTATTGGTAGTTCGGTCGCGATTAAAGTGTTAGGAAAGTTTGTAATTTTTGCAATTTTTTTTATTTTGACCAGAGCAGATTGTTTATTTCGAGTAAAGTGTCCAGAATTTTTTTGTGACTAAAATTTAAAAGGTGATAATCAATTACGGGTACAAACAAACAAGACTTATTTTTTGTTTTTCAAAATTACTGAAAAGCTCGATTTGGAAGCAACTAAGTTGGCTTCAGATTCCACCAGATACGTTAAGACGACCCGAGTAAGGTTACAGAGCTACAGGCTAACAAAGAAGGAAGTAGAAAAGTTAGAAATATCAATGAAGAAAGAACACTGAAAATTTATACCATGCTTACACTTATAGATGAATAAAGCGTTCGCACAGGAACAGTAGTAAAAGTAAAGTACAGAACAGGCACTGCTGACAGAAAATAATGGTGAAAGGAGATTTATAGGAAAGTAGGAAAACGTATAATGAAAAGAATAGCTTCAGAGTTCATTTATTTATTATTAATTTTATTTATTTATTATGTACAAGTCATCATTTCATCGTTGCAGCATTTTTCCGTAACCTGCCGAAGCCATCTCACCGAAGATCTATCATATATTGCGTCCGATTACCTAGATAATACTATGCATTTCCATAAAACATTTAACTAATCTATTAGCAAGGTAGGCGAGTGTCTGAGCGTGCTTTCTGTAATTGGATGTCTGTCATGCGTATGTGTCTGCCAACTCTTTGAATGTCGCGCGTATTCAACTTGGGTCTCCTGCCGTGAAAGGTGTTTATGAGGGAAGTGATAAAAGACGGGTTGTTCGATGGTTGATCATGCTATGTGGGTCATAGAACACTGAGAGGAATCTCTCTACAGTAGAGAGTGGGGGGAGGGGAGGACTAAGGGTAGAGGGAATATTTAAACAAAGTAGCACTGGTCCAGAGGGTATCTCCATCTGGCCAGACCTACAATTTAAGAATTCCTCATACATAATGGGGAATAATAATGCATAATATGCATAATTTCATTTGCGAAATTTATTTATTTTTATTGCAAAATTTTATATACAGTATTTAAAAATGAAAACTAAACCACTATAATTAAGTTGCTTCCCTGGAGAAGAGTATGACTCTTCGGAGATTTTGACTCCCAGGAGATCTCATCAAGCTTTCCATCATCTGAAAACTCCCAGCGCTTTGAAGCCAGACCCGGCCAGCACCTCCTACTATATCTATTGCAAAAGGGAACATCACTGTTTCTATATAAAACTATGAAACTTTCTCTAGCTAGCTAAATTAGATATTCAACTATTTAAGTAAAAAGTACTAACATTCCTACACTATAAACCCCAAGTAGCGTCCCATCTCTACCAATGGAGTATCATTTGAGAACTCCCAGTGCTCTGAAACCAGACCCGACCAGCACCTCCTACTTCATTTATTGAAAAGGGAACAATACTCTTTCTACTCTATCTTACCTAGCCCTTTCTCAAGCAACACCCTTTTAATAATGAAAAAAAAGGAATAAGCAAAAGGAAGAAAAAAGGAAGAGAGAAGTGGCTTATATTTTAATTATATATTCTGAGGTTTTGATCCTCGAGAATTCCCATCCATTAGAGAAACAAATAAAAATAAAAAAAGTAAAAAAAGTCTATCATTTGAGAACTTCCGGTGACACCAGACCCGCCCAACGTCTA
Source organism: Bathynomus jamesi (assembly GCA_023014485.1). Taxonomy (NCBI): domain Eukaryota; kingdom Metazoa; phylum Arthropoda; class Malacostraca; order Isopoda; family Cirolanidae; genus Bathynomus; species Bathynomus jamesi. The sequence goes on along the minus strand of JAJOZX010004757.1, from coordinate 375,168 downwards.
CTACATTTACGATCAAAAGGGAACATCACCATCCCCAACTCCACCCGAACCAACTCCCTTTATATCTCCCCTTTGTAGGCTTATTCGGAGATTTTGACTCCCGAGGGCTCTCACAATGACAACACCCAGTGCTCTGTAACCAGACCAGACCAGCGCCTCCTACTACATTTACATCTTTTAACCATTTAAGGACGATTCTCGCAGCATATGCGGTCACTCTTTCACCAAAATGTATAGGTTTTATTGTTATTCAAAGCTAAATATTTTCGTAACCAATCACTGAAATGGGATCTTTTCGGTTTTAGGTCCGGCATTGGATTTTTTTCATATTTTTGGTATAGACGTATATTTTTACGCTGATTCCATTTCCGCAATCCGTTTCTTGGAGAAATAAACACGAAAAAAGTTCTGTAAACGTAATAAACTTGCACATGTTTCCAGAACACAGGACGGAACACAAACCAAAGTTTGCTACTTGCCAAACTGCGCAATATCGTTCAGCATTTGGCGCACTAGATCTTTGCCTGCGTGTCGGCGACGCCAGAGAAACTTGCAGAGAAACGAGTCGATCATGGAACGGTGCGTACCACACCAGCGCTTGTTACCGCGTTTGAGTTGGTTCCACGTCGACTCTATCCGTTGCGTGTGTGCTCCAGCCTCCAGTTGAAGGGTCCACGAAGTTTTCGCTGTGGTTCACTGTTTTGTGACTGAAGCTGTACCCTTCGAGCTGTTCGATGCGTTCATACGCAGGGTAAGTTAGGTTTGGGTAGGGTAGGGTAGGTTAGGTTAAGTATAGGTGGATATTTGAATACAAGTTTTGGGCCATAACTTTTTTCGTGTTTATTTCTCCAAGAAACGGATTGCAGAAATGGAGTCAGCGTGAAAATATACGTCTATACCAAAAACATGGAAAAAATCCAATGCCGGACCTAAAACCGAAAAGACCCCTGAAATGATACACATTTTGGGTTTCTTTCCCAACAACTAAATGACAGCTATATAAAGATTTAGAAACATTTATAGAAACAAGGCACTGTAGCACAACTTACAGTATATTATTATTTCTGGTGGGACTTTAACCTTTCACAACTTGTTAGCTTTAAAGGAAATCACTGCTTCTATCTCAACCTATACTAAATAAAAGTCACATACGCAATTTGCCCACCCTCTAATGCAAATTGATGCTACAAAAATACCTACCCAACATATTCTTAAACATTTTAACTGAAGTACTTGCTACGACCACAGTGGGTAGACTATTTCACCTCTTGACCACCTCTATAGGTAAAAAACTCTTCGCAACGTTTGTTTCAAATCTTTTACCCCTAATTTTAAACAATTATTTCTTGTCATGTTCCTGTTGTCCAAGTTAAAAAAAATTCTCATAATTTACGTTATTAAAACGATTTAAAATTTTAAACACCCGAATTAATTCGCCTATTAAACGCCACGCTTTAAGCGTATACAAATTCAGTCCTTTGAACCTGTCCACGTAAGATTGGAATAAGCTTTATTGCGCGGCGCTGAACCCTTTCTACCATTTCTATATCCTTTTTCATATTGTGCACCCAAAACCGTACAACATATTCTAAATGAGTCCTAACAAGCGTCTTATATAATGGAAAAACAATATTTTTAGATTTATATTAAAAAAATTACGAGAAATAAAATCCAATACTCTATTAACCTTACTGCTCGCGACTGAGCATTTGTATTTAGAACTTTAAATCTTTAGTAACGGTGACACCAAAATCTTTTGGACCACCTGAAGATCAGGGCCCCCAGCCTTCTTTAGTTAGCCTTATAAGGCTAACAAACGAAAATATCATGACCTAACCAAACCAATCGTTAGGTCAACTGTACGCCCTTGACGATTGGTTAGGGTAGGTTGTCATATTTTCGTTAGTTAGCCTTATAAAGCTAACTAAAGAAGGCTGGGGGCCCTGATCTTCAGGTGATCCAATCTGTTTCCTCATCGGCTTCATTTAACACTATTTCCCCTAGTGTAGTTAAATTTACTGTTGTGGTAACCTATATGCATGACTTCACATTTATCTGCACGCAGTGGCGGATTATCAATGAGGCAATTAAGGCTGAAGCTTCAGGCCCCCATGCTTGAGGGGGCTCCCAATCAACTGTGTTTCTATGATATAATTCGAGATTTCGCAAACTTTTTTTATTAAATATGAGAGAGTACACAAACTGGCAAATTCCCTGTTTTATTTTGTTTTATATGCCATAAAGTAAAGTTTGTTTAATACTGTTTTGTTTTAGCAAACGGCAAAATACAGTGTTAAGGTTCTTTTGAGTTTGTTTCTCAATTAGCCTAAGCACCGTACATATAATTCGTATAAATGTACTATGTACTGTACATTAGGGTGGTCCATAATTATATAGAAAAATAAAAACATTTAAATATTTTACGTGGTACCTTTGCAATTTGTTACATTTACCACGCTAATTAATCCTGTAAAGTTTGGTTTTGATACGATAATATTTAAAGGTTGCTCAACGCCCTTTAATTTTTTTTATTTTGCTAATCCGTCGTAAATATCTACTTTTATTGCAGGTTTTGAGAGTCAAATAGTAGATATTTCTCATTGTATAAAGAAGGAATGTATGCATTTACTATTCAATTTACATTTACTATTCAATACTATAGGGTGATCGAAAAGTCTCTCCGCAGTAGTAATAAGATATTTACTTTATTGAAGTTGGATATTTTAATGAAAATTGTACGATATCGTGAAATCTTTAACAAAATATTGGCGATGTCTAAGCTAAGTCTTGCTACGTTACTTACTCTAAACACATAACACTGATATGTCATTACATTTATAGAATTCTTATCTCCTTATGTAAAATTTCAATAAAGTAAATCCGAGGCCCAACATAAGCCTACTTGTTAATCAGGGTGCTGGACCATCTTCAAACACATAAAATATGATAAAATATATAATAAATTATGTAGCTTGTTTGTGTTCAGTGATATATACATAACTGCAGGTGCGTGTAAAAATACAATTTTTATGATTGATGACAGCAATGAGAAACAGGGCATGTCCATTGAGCGACCTCTAAATATACTTTAATTATTAAAATATTTCGTGTACATTAGTTTCTCACTATTTGTCACAAAAATAAAAGGTACCACTTCTAAAATTCTGACATGTATTGTTAATGAAAATCTATAGAAAAGGGCCCCCAAAATAAAATTAGCCTCAGGCCCCAAGTACAGTTAATCCGCCCCTGTCTGCAGGGTGTCTACAATGTCTTGTCACCACAGTAAAATACTAACTGGTTTTTGTTTTTCTTTCAGACCAATTTGAAATGTATGATAACAGCAACTATACAATTGAACAACGCATATTGGCTTGTACCTGGGGGTCCATGAGCGACCACGTAATGGCAAAAACCATTGAAAATTTTTGTGCAAACTTCCAGGACCGATTCAATCGTGCAGCTCCTCCAAAAAGAACTCTGTTGAAATGGGAAAAGAAACTGTTTACAACAGGAACTGTAAAGGGTAAACCAAGAACTGGCTGGCAGGCCATCTAAACTGTATTAGTGATATATGGCAGGGGCGTAGCTAGCCATTTTTAATGTATAAGCACCGAGGTGTGAAGCACGGAGCTGGGAGATGTGAAAGGGGGCTGTTCCCCCTTCCACTGCTGAATGAAAAAATTAAATACAGATTCCTGTAAATGGTCTCTGGTGCACTAAAAATTAGGAATTTAAGGTAGAAGGCAATGTTTATTCAATCAACTGAGATGGAAAATTCACTTTTATTCAGAGCACAGGATAGAAACGCATAGTATTGGGACAAAGTAGTGTATTTTGCAACTTGTAATAATTAATATTATCCTTTTCCATCTTATAATTATAATAGATTATTATAATGATAAATGATTTCTTGAGAACTTTATTTAAAATATTATGAATGTCCAATTCAATGTGTAAGCACAAGCTTTTTTGCTTACGCCTATCTAAGCTCCTGAATGGTCTGAAAAAGATCGGTAAATATTTTACTGGGGTGACAAAACATTGGTGACACCCTGTACGTTAAATTTCATTTGCCACTTATTAGACTACTCTATTAAATTGCTAAAATCGCGGTGTAGATTCTTTCTATCTCGAAAACTAATTACTTTACTCGCAAATTTAGTATCGTCGGCAAATTTAGAAATTTTACTCACTAAATTCACATCAAAATCGTTAACGTATATTATGAAAAAGACCGGTCCCAAAACGGACCCTTGCAGAATACCGCTAGTTACATTAGCCCACCCTGACGCATTCCCATTAATTACTACCCTCTGTTTCCTACCATTTAAGCAATCTATCCAATTAAGAACTTGACCCCTTATTCCGTGGGCTTTAAGTTTGGATCTTTTCCGTTTTAAAAAATAACTTTCTTTTTTTTGGAGAAATGAAAAACAAACATGTTAGAGCACTTTAAATAATTAATATGTTTTTAACGAAAATATCATGACAACCTAACCAATCGTCAAGGGCGTACAGTTGACCTAACCGGGCATTCAGTTGATCTAACTGGGCATTAATTCTTGATTTTTTTCTGCTACTTTTACAGATCTGCCGGGATCCTTCAAAAAATGTATTCTTCGTAAAGTTGCATTTTTTACCGTTTGACCGACGCTTTTGGCAACGAAAGAACTGGGTATTTTTATCAAAGAAACACACTTTCCCACACTTGCAGCACTTTTTCATAAACAGTAGCAGTTTGTGACTCTGGCTAAATTTAACACAATCCTCCGTAACCATGGGCGGAGCTAGCTAGGGGCAGGCGGGGCAGTGCCCCGGGGCCCGGGCATTTGGGGGGGCCCCGGGTCGTTTCAGCAAGTGATGAGAAGTTATTTGAGAGAGCAACAAAGCTAGTAAATAAATATAAAAATAATATTTCCTCTGGATTTCCAAGTCAATTATTCTCTTTTCGAATGTGCTTAAAAACAGACATTGAAAAATTGACGACAATCCATGAGCTATATTCATTTTTAATTAAAGATAACAGTACTTTGTGCTCACGTTTTCCCGAAGTTGTGAGTTTGTGACTGCCATAACATTGTTCCTCACAATTCCTCTGACTAGTTTCAAGTGCAGAGAGATCGTTTTCAAAACTTAAACTAATAAAGAACTATCTTCGAAATTCTATGAATGAAAAAAGATTAAGTGGACTCTCAATTATATCAATTGAAAACAAGAAAGCTAGAAATATTAACTTGGAGGATTTAATTAATGAATTTGCTGAAAGAAAGGCAAGAAAAGTCAAGTTCTGATGTCGTCGTAAGTAAACTTTTATTTCACGGTATCCTTTTTAAAGCTCAATATTTTGCATAATGTTTGGCCTTTTATGCCTCCATGCGTACAAGTAGTATCATAATTCTTAAATATATGCTAAATAAATAATGCAAAGAAAAGCAATATAAATGTATAATAAAAATTTTGTTAGGGGGCCCGTAAATAAGTTTTGCCCCGGGGCCCGTGACACTCTTGCTCCGTTCCTGCCCGTAACTAGTTTAAGCTACTTAAAACACATATTAATTATTTAAAGTGCTCTAACATGTTTGTTTTTCATTTCTCCAAAAAAAGAAAGTTATTTTTGAGATCAGTGACCAAAACTACATTAATATACCGATTTCCATTAAAATTTTCTGCTAGCCCCCAAACGGAAAAGACCCTTAGGTTTTGCCAGCAATCGTTTATGCGAAACGTTGTCAAACGCCTTTTGGAACTCTAAATATCAGGTTGTAACATAGATTCTGCTCGATTAGAAAACGGACGATAGATAATAGAATAACCTCAAGATAATGTGAAATAGTTTTAGAAATGTTGCAAAATACACGCGGCGACAGGTTTGCACATGTTTTATCACGATACAGAATGATACAGAATGACTTAGGCTAGCGTAGGCTTAGGCTAGTGTAGGATTAGGCTAATGAATATTTTCTCTGGTGTTTTTCATACAGTTACAACGCCACCCCTACGATATTACAGTAATTGAAAAAACATGGAGCCCACGAAAGAGCATATTCGACATGTGATGCTGCATGAGTTCCATAAAGGATCTAACGCTAGTGAATCCGCAAGAAACATTCAAAGAGTTTATGGAAATGATGTTGTGAGTGAATGGATGTGTAGGAGATGGTTTGAGAAGTTCACAAATGGAGACTTCAGTCTGAAAGATTATCAACGAACAGGACGACCAAATGAGTTAGATGAAGAGTTGGTGAAAGCAACACTAGAGGAAAAACCAACGGTAACCGTAAGAGAACTTGAGAACTTGGCCTGCAACTCGGCGTTAGCCATATGACCATTCATCGTCATTTAAAGTAGTGAAGGTTGGAAAATGGGTTCCGCATGATTTGTCACAAGCGAATCTTCAACATCGAATCGATATTTACACATCACTGCATTCTTGGCAACTGCAGGCACCGTTTTTTAATCGGATCTTCACTGGGGATGAAAAATGGGTCCTCTATAACAATATTAAGCGTCGATATCAGTCGCTTAGCCGTGAAACAAAGCCTGAACCTCAGCCAAGGAATGGACCATCCAAAGAAAATTTTGCTATGCGTTTGGTGGGATATGCAAGGAATTATTCATTTTGAACTTCTGCCAGATAACCAAACAATCACAGCTGAAGATGGCATAACAAGAAAAACGTCCTACATTAATTAATCGCAGGATAACGCGAGCCCACACACTGCTCGAATCACCACTGCCCAATTGGAGGCATTTGGTTGGGAAAAAATGCCTCATCCACCTTATTCTCCGGACATCGCACCTTCAGACTACCATTTATTCAGAAGTCTGCAACACCACTTAGATGGACAAAAGTTGCAATCCAGGGAAACTATCGAAAACGAAGTGATCGCTTTTTTAAACTCGAAACCAAGGGATTTCTTCGAACGTGGCATAAAAAAACTTTTCTACAGGTGGGAGGAGGTTATAGAAAAAGAAGGGAATTATAATGATGATTAATTTGTCATTATGTCATTTAATTTTTGTTGTGAATAAACTAAAAATTCGAGCAAATTTGTCCTTATAAGTCCTTTAATTTTTGTTCTGAATGAACTAAAAAATCGAGCAGAATATATGTTACATTACAACCTTATATATTATAGGTAAATCTCTAGGAGCGCTCTATTTTTCAATATTAAACATACACTCATAAAACATATACCATTTGAAAGCCCACATTTTTCTGAGTCTAAAAATGTAGTAATCCAAAAGTATCAATAGCAAATAAAAAGTAACTAGGTTTAAATATAAAACCCAATACCGATCAATTTCTGATGCGTTATCTTTACGGGGGCTCCGCCCCCGTACCCCCCGAGACCTAAATTATACAAATGATAATGTAATAACATATTCATGTTAGGTTAGGTTAGCGTAACAATTACCAAAAATACCATCTTACAACACAGACTGAAGATTTATAACTTAGCCAACCTTTATAATGTAATTAATTACGTCACGCGTCAAACAATTAAACCTAGTTACTTTTTATTTGCTATTGATACTTTTGGATTACTACATTTTTAGACCCAGAAAAATGTGAGCTTTCAAATGGTATATGTTTTATGAGTGTATGTTTAATATTGAAAAGATAAAAACATCCAATGCTTTCTCTTCATCTAGGGCACATGACGAATCAAGTTCTCAAAGTCAGAAACCACACGAACAGCACGTCATAATTCTATCACAAACACGACCAAACTGAATCCAATTAGAAAAAAAATAGACAGAACAGAATCCAACCAACTAATTAAGTCGCAGAGTAGCGAAAAAATAGCCCAATCAGGAAAAATATTTTATGAAAAAAAGTACATTATAGCCAAAACAGGAAATATTCACTATAAAAATGTAACTTGTAATTTTTTCTATAATCTTGCATTTGCTATTGATACTTTTGGATTACTACATTTTTAGACTCAGAAAAATGTGAGCTTTCAAATGGTATATGTTTTATGAGTGTATGTTTAATATTGAAAAATGGAGCGCTCCTAGAGATTATCCATATTAAGCTTATATGTACAGCCCTACTACAGTCATAAATATCGATGAATTCATGAAAAAATTTGATACTTACGTATTAACGAGTGACCCTAACTAACTAAAATTTACTTTAAAATTTAGCAATAACCAATACGAGTGGTTAGTTTTAGTCGTGATATTTTCTTTAAAACTAACGAAAATATTACGACTTAATCTAACCAATCGTCATTGGTTATTGGTAAATTTTAAAGTTACTTAGGGTTACCCGTTAATACGTAAGTACCAAAAATTCCACTAAATTTGTAAAACAAGATTTATTTCAACAAAACCCATGTTGGCTTTGTTTTATAAGATTATTGCTTTCAAGACGCACGACTATACGATCTCTAATAACTGTTTCTAAATACTTTCCAAATATAGAAGTTAAGCTAATAGGCCTATTGTTACTTGTCTGTTTTTATCCCCTTTTTCAAAAATCGGACTGACAAGCCAATTTAAACTCCGGAGGAACAACCCCCTGCGATAAAGATTTATTAAAATTTGAACTAAACGAACGAGTATTTGATTTTTTGACTCTTTTAGGTGCTTTGGGTAAAAATAGTCTGGACCTGCGATTTGTTAACTTTTAATTTATCTGTACAGTGAGAAATCTTGCCTGTTTTTATCCCCTTTTTCAAAAATCGGACTTACAAGCCAATTTAAAATCCGGAGGAACAACCCCCTGCGATAAAGATTTATTAAAATTTGAACTAAACGAACAAGTATTTGATTCTTTAACTCTTTTATGTGCTTTGGGTAAAAATAGTCTGGACCTGCGATTTGTTAACTTTTAATTTATCTGTATAGTGAGAAATCTCCTCAGTATAAACAGTATGTCAGTAAGCAATGACAAAGTCCCATTTACGTCACTAAGCATATTACTAGCCTCTCGAATAAAGGAAGTGTCCTTAACTGTAAAAACTGTTGAAAAAAAATTATTTATACAGTAATTATAGCTATCTCCCCGTAGTTATTTGTTAAGTTACCACCCGAATCTAGCAGTGGTCCAATATTGTCCCTCAAGGGGATTTCTATTTCTAACGTAATCGTAAAATTTCTTAGGATTTTCTTTACATTCACGAGCTACTTGAATTTCAAAATCGCTTTTAGCAGAGCTAATTAATCGCTACGAACATCTATGTACGAGTATATAAGTCTGAAAGTGCTGCTGCGCACGGTTCCCTTTATTGCTCTTGTAGGCTACATTTCTATCTGCGATTGCTTTTCTTATATTTCTATTCCACCATTTAGGTTGCACATTTAATTCATCTTTCTTAACTTTCTTAGGTACACAGCGCTCATTTAAATTTATGAATACTATATTATTGATATTATCTATCGCTAACATTTCATCCCAAGTTAATGAAGCTCTAAATTCATCGAAATTTGCTCTCCTAAAATCAGGCACCATGAAGCTACTTAACTCTAAAGAAGTTATAACATTAACCGAAAAACGTATCATGCTATGATCGCCATTGCATAAACTTTCTCCGACGTCTACATTCTGAACTAAATTATCATTCGTCGTTGACACCAAGTCCAGAATATTCTCACCGCGGGTCAGTTCTAATACTTTTTGAAAAAGAAAATTATCTCGTAGAAACCAAACGTAAACCCACAGCATCGCTGTATAAGGTAATGAAATTAATATATGGGCAGTTAAAATCTCCGACAGTAAATGATTCCTTATGCGTAAGTATGCTATTTAAAATGTTGAAATGAGAATTACCCAAATGAAACTCAATTCAACTTAGGCTTTAATCTACTAAAACTTCTACTGACATCTACTGAATAACTGCAAAATAACAAACATAAAAATTACTTAGTACCATTATACTAAACAGAGTCAACTATATGAATTGCTTTAAGATTAAGTTTAACGATAGTTAACTTAGAAAGTTAACTTAGTAATTTAAGGCAAAGATAAGTTACTAATTTATATACACCTCTTTAAATTACAATACGTACCGAGAAGTCAACTATTACACTGGCAACACGTATTTTATTGAATGATATCTGACACTTGATTCTAGGTAATTTGGGTGCGCTGAATACGAATTTCAACTCGGTTTGGCTCTATCAGGTCTTGATTCTTGTCGACAGCCTATGTGCCATTTTCCAGATTTTTCAAATTAGGACTAAAAAATTAAGTCATGTGTTAAATTTTTTTTTCAAGTTTCATGAATACAAGCAGTTCAAACTACAGTAAAATTACATTATAACGATAGAAATGACAAAATAAAAAACAAACAGATATGAAGCTTTCACTGCGGCAAAAATTTTCTTTTGTAAGACTTTCCAGCGTATTTGCTTGTTGATGGCAGGTCTCTTTTCAAGCACCAGCAGTAATCAGCCATCATGTGGGAATCCCAGCGGCCTTGGTACCGTTCCTCCATAATTTTTATATCTTGGTGGAATCTCTCCCCTTGTTCGTCACTTACATCACCTAAATTACTTGGAAATTGGTCAAGATGGCTATTCAAAAAATGCATTTTTATGCTCATATTGCAACCTAACTGTTTGTAGTCCCTTAAAAGTTTTTTTACGATTTCTTCGTAGTTATCTGCCCTATAATTGCCTAAAAAGTTTTCTATCAAGTCCACGAATGAGAACCAGCCATTTTTTTCGCGTTCATTCATGACATTAGGAAAATTGCTGTCTTTAATCATTGTTCTTATTTGTGGACCGTCGAAAATTCCCGCCTTGATTTTTTCATAACTTAAACTTGGAAATTTTGAAGTTATGTATTTGAAACACTCGCCGTTCGTATCTAAAGTTTTTACATATTGTTTAATGAGGCCTAGTTTTATATGCAGAGGAGGAAATATGATTTTATCTCTGCTCACTAAAGGTGGATTAATTACGTTTTTTTCTCCGACAGTAAGTGATGTTCGTGCTGGCCAGATTTGTTTGAAATAATGTTCTTCCTTGGCTCTGCTGTCCCATAAGCAAAGGAAGCAGGGATATTTAGTATACCCTCCTTGTTGTCCTAGCAGAAAATTAACCATTTTTAAGTCAACACATATGATCCACTCGTGCTCCCTATATTTGATAAGATTTAAAACCTTTTCTATATGTTCATACTTTTCTTTTAATTTTGTTGAGTGCCCAATCGGTATCGAGCCGTATAGATTGCCATTATGCAACAACACACACTTAAGACTTCTTAATGATGTGGAAGTGTAAAATTTCCACATATATAACATAAGGAATCAGGGTTGTTTTTGCATTTGAACTTTCTAGTGCTTGATGACATATTGCTTGATTGTTCTGCCAATTTGTAAAGGTATTTAAAGCCCTTAATTCATATAAATTTAAGAAAATCTGAAATATAAACACAAAAATTAGTTTAAATAGGTACTTATTATGAAATAGGTACTTACAATCTATGAAATTAAACTAGAAACACGGATGAGTAGGTACAATATAAATTACGTCTAATTAAATCAACTATATTAAATCACGATGACAAAATTACTCACTAAATCATATGCCAATTCAAAATTATGTTAATGCCCAAACTTAATTAACTAACTCAACTGACTGACTGACTGACTGACTGATTGAATTGACTGATTAACTCTGGAAACGAGTCGCTTTTATATATTTTAGTTGTCCCTCTAGAATACTCTACAGAGAACAGGAACGCTCGAGAAAATTTTAGAATTCTATGATATTTTTAGCTTAATTTACTAATATTAAAATGGGTTAAAAATGACAAAATTAAAAATATTTTTAGGGTGTTACATATAAAAATATACATAATACAACAATACCATAACAATAGGTACAAATACCTAGATAAAAACCTAGTTGCATAATGTGTAACTGCAAAAAGACTTAGCGAGTATTGAGAAAAAAACCTTTTTATGAATACGACGAAAGAGGAGGGGAGTTGAGCAAAATCAGGACCTGATAGAGCAAAACCGAGTAAAAATTCGTGCTCAGCGCACCCAAATTACCTATAACTAACTGTCAAATCTAATTCAATAGACAAAAAGTTGAAATTTGTTCCCCAGTGTTATTAAAGGTTGCTTTTATCCAAGACCATTATCCATGATTGACTCTGATATATTATTTATGTTTTCTTTATTATCTTTTATCAATCTTTACATTATATAGTATTTTATGGAATACCTATACCTGGAGAAAATATAATACTATAGTAACATATAAGGTACACAAAATAATAATGCTATATACAAAAATTATAACATTCTTCCTCCCTAAAAAAAAGAAACTAAATTTAAATTTTAAAATTACATAATTAAGAAATTCAATTTTCTTGAGAATAGCCGTAGCGTTCCACAGGCCTTCTTATTCGCGTCGAGCGCCGAGGCACAGGTTCAGGAGAAGGCTCTTGATTTTGAATAGTGCCTTCATTGGGTCGCACGGGCGGTTCGATAACAGGGTCCGGGTTCTGCATCGTGCCGTCTTGAGGAGCACGTACATTTTCAGTCTGTGGATCAGATCTCGTCTCGACACTATTAGGGGCGTCTCCAACGGGTGCCAAGTCTCTAATTGCGACGGTATCTTCTCGTCCGTTTGGATAACGAATGTGGGCATATTGCGGGTTTGATTCCAACAGTTCGACCTCCTGCACTAAGGGTTCGTCTTTATTTCTCACGTGACGTCTTAAGAAGACTTTACCCGGCGAAGTAAGCCAAGTAGGCATGCTCATCCCAGTGGCTGTTTTTCGTGGAAATGCAAACAACCGTTCATGAGGAGTGGAGTTTGTTGAGGTGCATAATAGTGATCGTACCGAATGAAGAGCGTCTGGCAATACTAATTCCCAAGCTTTATTAGGTAAACATTTTGATTCCAAGGCCAAAGTCACCGTCTTCCAAACAATTCCAACATAACGCTCACACTGTCCATTTCCCGTAGGGTGATAAGGAGTGGAGCGGCTAGTTGGGACACCCCTTTTATGAAAGAATGACTTAAGTTCTGAAGACATAAAATAGGTGCCTCTATCAGAGTGCACGTAACCAGGTAAGCCGAAGATAGAAAAGAGAGTGGTAAGACACGAAATTACTGTAGACGACGAAATATCCTTGCAGGGGAAGGCAAAGGGAAAGCGAGAGTATTCGTTGACCACTATTAAAAGATATTTATTACTAGAAGAAGATGGCAAAGGGCCTTTAAAGTCAATGCTTATGCGGTCAAATGGACGCACGGAACGAATAAGCTCTTGTTGCGTAGGTCGGTAAAATTGCGGTTTCAGTCTTTGGCAGATATGGCACCCAGAAACAATGCGCTTTACATCATCTACGGAATATGGAAGGTTTCGAACGCGAATAAAATGCATCATGCGAGTAACCCCTGGATGACAGAGAGACTTATGAAGTTCTATTAGGTCATTTTGGGACGCCGCAGAACAAAATCCTCGAGACAAGGCGTCGGCGGCAGCATTAAGGGCTCCGGGGCGGTGTACTACTTCGTAAGAATACGGCATTAGCTCAAGCCTCCATCTAGCTATCTTTTCGTTTTTAATTTTGCTCTTGTGGCGCACATCAAACATGTAGGACACTGATTTTTGGTCAGTAATTAAGGTGAAACGTTTTCCTATTAGAAAGTGGCGCCATTTTCTGACAGCTTCTACGATAGCGTACGCCTCCTTCTCCACGGCACAATGGCTCTTCTCGGCATGATTTAGTGACCTGGAAAAGAAGGCTACCAGTCTACCGTTTTGGTTGAGAGTGGCTCCAATTGCTGCTTCCGATGCGTCAGTTTCCACTGTGAATGGCTGGCTTTCATCCACTTTAGCTTTAACGGAGTTAACAATAGCGGTCTTTAAATCGGCAATAGCGTTCACTGCTTCTTCGGAAAGAGGGAACTGGCACCAATTAAAGGGCGTATTCTTTGAGAAAATCGAGGCACCCATCGAGAGTAATAAGCGAAAAGACCCGTCAAACGAGAAAGAGACTGTTTAGAATTTGGTATTGGCATCTCTTTTAGCGGAGCGAGTCGAGACGGATCAGGGCGGAGCTCATTATGACTTATCTGGTATCCTAAAATACAAGTAGAATTAGTTGAAAAAGTGCATTTCTTTTTATTTAAGGTCATCTTAAATTTTTCGGCAACTTCAAAAAATTTAGAGATTTTTATCGTGTTCCTCTTTTGTTCGGCCGCAAATCGTGACATCATCAAGATAAGCATATGTTCCTTCGAGCTCATTTTGGCGAATAAAGTTATAATGTTATAATGTTTCAGACCAACAAAGACCCTAGGATCCACTCATGGCTGGTCTACCTAACTGTGTTCGTAATCGTGTATTGTGTATACACATACGAGGAAAAGTGTAGGTGTGGCTGTAAAGACTGTACAGTAATGTAGAAATGTGTGTGCACCCATTATGGGTCTCCCATTTAAAGGTGTTTGTGGGGCAAGTGAAGATCATGAGTTTTTCAATACCTCACAGTACTATGGGGGGCACCGCTCGGCAGAGGAATCTCTTTAAATGGGGTGTGTAAGGACAGAGAGTATCCCCTAACCCAAGACGCTGCCTCCCTATATCCCACAACACTTGTGTTGAGCTGTGGGATCTATCCCCACAAAGCCTTAATTTTACTACCTTAAACTATACCCTTTCTATCAACATGCGCGTCCAATCGATTCTTAAACATGTTTATAGACGTGCTACTAATTACTTCTACCGGCAAACTATTCCACCTATTTACTATTCTATGCGTAAAAAAGTTTTTCGCAACTGCTGTCTCGAACCTTCTACTTGTCAACTTACACCCGTTATTTCTAGTCCTATTATATTGAGATATTTCGAAAAAGCTATCTCTATCTACGTTATCAAACCCATTCATAATTTTGAAAACCTGGATTAGATCACCCCTTAACCTCCTAGTCTCGAGTGTAGTCAATTTTAACTCTTTAAGCCTATCCTCGTACGACTTTGACCTAAGAGACGGAATCATCTTAGTTGCTCGTCTTTGAACTCTTTCGATTTTGTCTATATCTTTGCGCATATGCGGATTCCAAAATTGGACCGCGTACTCCAAATGGGGTCTAACTAATGATTTATAAAGAGGAACTATAATATCGCGCGATTTGTACTCAAAATTTCGAGCTATAAAACCTAACACTTTGTTCGCCTTATTGACCGCCGCTGTACTTTGTTTCGCTACTTTTAAATCACCAGTGACTATAACTCCTAAATCTTTTTCCTGCTCTACGCTTGTTAAATCTTTCCCTGACATACTATACGCAAAATTACCGTTACGCGAACCTATATGCATAATTTTGCACTTATCCACTTTAAATCTCATTTGCCATGTGACTGACCAATCAACGATTTTATTCAGATCTTCCTGAATTTTACCTCTATCTTCGTCATTAATCGCCCTACCACCCAGCTTCGTGTCATTCGCAAACTTTGAAACTCTACTGACTAGGCCGACATCTAAATCGTTAATATATATAAGAAAAAGCAAGGGGCCCAATACAGAACCCTGAGGAACGCCACTCGCTACATTAGCCCAACACGACTCCGCTCCATCAACGACCACCCTCTGTTTCCTGCCTCGCAACCATTCTTCTAGCCAATTTATTACTACACCCCTGATTCCATGAGCCTTAGTTTTTTCAATCAGTCTTTTGTGCGGCACGGTGTCAAACGCTTTTTGAAAATCTAAATACACTACATCAACCGCCCGATGTCTATCGTAAACGTTAACCACGCTTTGGAAAAATTTCAAAAGATTAGTTAAGCAAGATTTGTTTCGCCTAAAACCGTGCTGCGTATTTCTGACCAGATTATGCACTTCTAAGTGTTCGACTATACGATCCCTAATTATTGATTCCAGTAGCTTACCTACAACAGACGTTAAACTGATTGGCCTATAATTTCCCGCCGCACCTTTATCACCTTTCTTAAAGATAGGTGTTACGTTTGCTAACTTGAAATTATCTGGTACGCACCCCTCAGAAATAGACGCATTAAAAATCTTTGTTAGCGGCACAACAATGCTATCTTTTAATTCTTTTAGTTGTATGGGATATATGGAATCCGGACCCGGTGATTTACGCGTTTTCATTTTATCAATATAGCGCATTACTTCCCCTTCACTAACGACAATATTATCCAAAATATTACCATTATCAAAAGGTATTATGTCTATGACCGCATGTTGATAGAAAGGGTATAGTTAAAGGTAGTAAAATTAAGGCTTTGTGGGGATAGATCCCACAGCTCAACACAAATGTTGTGGGATATAGGGAGGCAGCGTCTTGGGTTAGGGGATACTCTCTGTCCTTACACACCCCATTTAAAGAGATTCCTCTGCCGAGCGGTGCCCCCCATAGTACTGTGAGGTATTGAAAAACTCATGATCTTCACTTGCCCCACAAACACCTTTAAATGGGAGACCCATAATGGGTGCACACACATTTCTACATTACTGTACAGTCTTTACAGCCACACCTACACTTTTCCTCGTATGTGTATACACAATACACGATTACGAACACAGTTAGGTAGACCAGCCATGAGTGGATCCTAGGGTCTTTGTTGGTCTGAAACATTATAACATTATAACATCTTCTATAGTAAAAACTGACGTAAAAAATTCGTTTAGCAAGGTAGCCATTTCCTTGTTTTCAGAGACTAGATCTCCATTTATATTTTTTAATGGACCTAAGACACTTTTTACTGGATTTCTATTATTGACGTATTGAAAGAATCGCTTGGGATTTTCTTTACCGTCACGAGCTATGGAGATTTCAAATTCGCGTTTTGACTTTTTTATTACACTTTTAGCTTCACGCCTTAGAGATATGTAGTTGTTTCGCAACAAGAGATTATCTTTATCGGACTTGTATAGCCTATAAGCCCTCTCTCTACTCTTTATAATGTCTCCTACTCTAGAAGTAAACTACAAGGGCTTGTTGTTTACTTTCGCACGCTTAATTTTGTACGGTACACATTCCTCATTTATAGTCCTAAATACCTTTACGAACGATTCCCACATTAGTTTTGCGTTGGAGTTCCCCATTACGTTTTCCCAATTGACGTGTGAAAATTTATTTCGAAATTTACTAAAGTCTGCGTGCTGGAAGCTAGGAATTTTAGTCGAGTTAGTTGGTTTCGAGTGACTTACTGAGAGGACAAACTCTACCATATTGTGATCGCTATTGCTCAACGGTTCTATTACTTGAAGATCAGTAATTAGCCTATCATCCGTAGTTATTACTAAATCTAAAATACTGTCCAACCTCGTAGGTTCCCCAACCTTTTGAATAAGAAAGCTATCCTCGAGAAAATTAACTAAACGATTACCTTCCGCGTCTCCCTGCATTGTATCGTAATTCACGTTGGCGCAATTAAAGTCACCCATAACTAAAGCCTGCTCACTACCGATTATTCTCTTTAGTTCACGATATAACGCTTCGTCCGTAGCAGCTGTTTGATTTGGGGGCCTATATATAACCGCAACAAGAAGTTTGAAATCGTTGAATTTAAGTTCTGCTATAGTCGAATCTATCGGTTCTGGAATTGAGTGCTTTACTTCTATAACGTTCGCAATATTATCTTTGATATACAACATAACACCGCCTCCTCGCCTACCTATTCTGTTTTTAACAAAAAGTCTATAACCTTTAATTTGATACTCCCCTACAAAGTCACGTGTTTCAGTGCTAAGCCACGATTCATTTATCGCAATTAAATCATAGTCTTTACAAGCAATTAAAGAAAAAAATTCGTTTATTTTATTTCGTAGGCTACGAGCATTTAAGGATAGAACCTTCAAATTGTTTGTAATTGCGACACCTTCGCGAGCGCGGGGGAAATTTGTGGAATTTACGCTGGGACCGTTCGGCTTACGGCAGCCTGAAAAGAAGAGACAGTATTATGAAGTAGTCTTCCTAAACGCGCAGCTCCAACTTCATTAAGATGAAGTCCATCTTCGAGGAACAAGTCCCTCCTGCCGTAGAAACTGTTCCAAAAATTTGCAAAATGCACTCCTTCCTGTTGGCAAAGAGACTTTAGGTTATTGTTAATATAGGTCGCCTTGCTGTAGAAATCGCTTCGTTGGATAATTCGAGGAAGTATACCTGTTAAAACAATCTTATTAGTTTTCTCCTTTAATCGCTCTAATAAGTCCCTGTGCCTAGCCAGCAGTTCTTCCGATCTAGAATTTAAAACGTTATTAGTACCGACATGAATAACATACGTTGTGTCCTCGGCGGTACTGCCTGTAAAATGGTCAACATTATTAGTTATATCCTCCACCCTTGCACCAGGGTAGCAGTAACGGCGCCTACGACGAGGGTTTCTCCCACAGAATTCCTCGAGCTGCCCTCGAACAATGGAATCACCAACGAGTCGTATTTCCGGTTCATCAGTATCTTCGAACCCTAAAACAGAAAACTTATTGCTTGTTATTACTGGTAGACAAGGCTTTGCTTTTCTCAATGGGGCCCCATTTCGCACTCGAACGAAGGGTTGGGAACTAGGGGAAGAGAGAGGGCTATTAGTACTATTTATATTATTAATAGAAACTGAGGCAGGAGGGGTCGTAACTGGAGTCTCAAGGGATTCTAATTTTGCCGTCAGGAGCATCACGCTTTCTTCAAGTCTCACCCTGGCCTGCCTCTCACGGTCTAATTCGTTCCTCAGCACTTCCATGCTTGAGCACCACCTGCAAACTAACTGATCATTATTATTAGCCATTGTAAACGCGTAAGCAGCAAATTTCCCTTCACAGCGACTGCAAGTACTTGACGGGGGTGCCATGCTTTTAATTAGTTGAATAACAAAAAACAAAAACAAAAAACGAGCGTTTGGAAATTAATAAATTACAACGTAGGTCCACCGCGTTCTTGAAACGCAGAAACAGGATCTTGTAACACAAATTTATTACTAAATTAATATAGAATTAAGCTACCGACGAAAGAAATGTTAAAGAAAAAGTATTAAATGGAACTTATCTGGTCGCTGACTTAATCCTTTTTTTCCCACGGTAGGTGACCCTTTTCGAGGTCAGGTAGTGTGTGAAGGAACTCTGAACCTTAAAAAACCACGTTTCTGATAGATTTGAAAAACAACAAAAACAAACCAAGGGAATTTGAACCTTATGACTGCACGTTTTCTGATTGATTTAAAAACGAAAGAAGGCAAGCCACGTTCAGTAGCCTTGGTTTGATCAAATAATATAGTACTGAATAAAGTCAATAAATGAAATATATTCGTTAATGAATGATTAGTAGCACGAAGTAATTTAGTTAAGAATGCACGGAACACTTTTTTTTTTAAAACACTTCAACGAAAACCACTTATTCAATTGATAGCACTCGACAAAACACGTCTGTTCACAAGGAGAGACTGATCACGAATTAGAATAACCGGCCGCCCGCCTCGAAGGCAGTATAAGCCTTATCATCTGGATGCAAGGGAACACAATGATAGGCGCTTCGTAAATCTATCGTACTGAATCTCTTGTAAGTAGAGATTTTATTAACTAGGTCATCTAAGTTTGGCAATGGATAGGCATCCAGATACGTGAATTTATTAATGGTTTCTGAATAGTCTACCACTAACCTCCTTTTTGCTTGATTGTTGACAACGTGAACTTGCGCACGCCACGGAGAGTCGCTCGGCTCGATGATATCTTCCTTCAGCATGCGATTGACTTCTGAACGAATGAATTCGGCGTCGGAAGCTTTAAACCTACGTGACTTCGTAATTACAGGACGACAATCGGGAGATAGGTTTGAGAACACTCGCGGTGGTTCAATAGCCAATGAGGCTAGAGAGCAGACTTCAAGATCTGGCTGAGGTCCCCCAAAGTTCATCTTCACAAAAGAATGTTTGCTAAGAAACGGTATCCCCAGAATTATGTCAGTACAACAATCAGGTAGAACTAAGAATCTAATTTTCTTGTAGGCGAATTGTTTTATGTGAATGTCTAATTCGCAACATTCGCTGATGGGGGACGTTAGGTTAACTGAAGCCATAGATATGGTGTCATTATAAGACATAACCGGTAGACGAAGTCCGCGAACGACAACTCTTGAAATAAAGTTTTCTGAGCTGCCCGTATCTAGAAGAGCCTTTAAGTGAGTACCTTTAACGTGTAAGTCTACTATTGATTCTTTTAGAGTTGAAGGTACACAAGCTAATGTTGCAGACGGGATAGAGGTGCTTACTGGGTCTTTTGAGGACCTGCATACTTTTGAAAAATGGCCTTTCTTCTTACATTTGTAGCAAGTAACTTCACGGGCCGGGCACTGTGAGCGATCGTGGCGAACAGAATTGCCACAGTAATAGCACATTTGACGTTTGCGAGTGGCTGCTGCGCAAGAGTCCTGCTCTTCAGCTTTTTCTCCACTAGACGGGCCTGCTTCAGGATTTCGAGAACCCCCAACATGCGATTCGACCGAAGCTACTGGGCAGTTCTCGATTTGGGAAGCTGAATCGTAAGTTTGAGAGTCCTTCATCGCGATCTCTAGGGCACGCGCTTGATCCACGGCGGATGATAAGGTGAGCGTCTTGTTTTCGAGTAGTCTTGTTCGTATACGTGCTGAAGAAATTCCCGTTATGAAAGAATCTCGGATATATTCGTCCCTATAGGTATCGGCTGTAACGTTCTTGAAGTTACAATCAAGACTAAGTTTCTGAAGAGAACGGACGTATTCATCAATAGATTCCGTGGACACTTGTTTTCGCGTAGCGAGCTTATGTCGCGCAACGACCTCATTAGCTGGCTGAATAAAGGCGTTTTTAAGAGCGGTTAAGGCCTCGTCGTACGTAGAACTTTCTGAGATGATCTCTAAGTTTTCTGGGGAGACTGAATTTGCGAGAAGTCCCAGAAACGAGTCGCTATCCCCTTCGAGTGACGCCTTATAACGCGTAAAAACGAACAGCCAATGTTTGAATGTGCGTGAAGCTTCAGGCGAAGTAGGTAGCACATCAAGTCGCTCTGGTCGAAGTCCACGCTCCATGATGACTGCTGAGTATTTTAGTAGATTAAATTGAAATGAGAATTACCCAAATGAAACTCAATTCAACTGCTGAGTATTTTAGTAGATTAAATTGAAATGAGAATTACCCAAAATAACAAACATAAAAATTACTTAGTACCATTATACTAAACAGAGTCAACTATATGAATTGCTTTAAGATTAAGTTTAACGATAGTTAACTTAGTAATTTAAGGCAAAGATAAGTTACTAATTTATATACACCTCTTTAAATTACAATACGTACCGAGAAGTCAACTATTATTAAGGGTTGCTTTTATCCAAGACCATTATCCATGATTGACTCTGATATATTATTTATTTATGTTTTCTTTATTATCTTTTATCAATCTTTACATTATATAGTATTTTAAGGAATACCTATACCTGGAGAAAATATAATACTATAGTAACATATAAGGTACACAAAATAATAATGCTATATACAAAAATTATAACAAATGTTATACATTTTAACGTCTAATTCTATTCCATATGAAGGAGGTCTATATACAATTCCAAAATTAAAGCTTAAGTTAGCGCTAATTTCTGAAATACGAGGGTGGGCTGAAAAATAATGCCTCCACTTGAATAATTCTGGATTGTGTAGAGGTAGCCAGATAAAACCGGTTTTGTGTTGTAACTTCATATCCCCACCCCATTCCAGATTGTGTAGAGGTAACCAGATAAAACCGGTCTTGTGTTATAGTCTAATATAGCCTACACTCATTCCACACGTTGGTTCAGTATCGATTACAATGGAAAGGAGTAAAGAAGCTCGCTTCAAGCAACGTGCCGTAATTGAATTTTTGACAGGAGACCCACAGGAGACGAGACGTGGGTCCACCATTATGACGCTGAAAATAAACGGCAATCCATGGAATATCGGCACAAAAATTCACCGCAACCAAAAAATTTCAAAGTTCAAAAATCGGCTGGAAAAGTGATGACTGCTTTTTGGGATATCAATGGTGTTGTTCTCGAAGACTTTACGGAAAGAAGGACAGCAATCAAGTCCGCACGTTATATTGAAACCCTGAAGAAGTTGATAAAACAGATCAGGAGGGTTCGCACCCACAAAAACGCAGTCATTGTTCACCATGAAAACGCACGCCCTCACACCAGTGTTCAAACACGAGAAGCAATTGAAGATCTGCAATTCACCGTCTTGCCGCATCCACCATATAGCCTCGATTTAGCACCATGCGATTTTCACCTCTGTGGAAATCGCTACGAGTCTGACGAAGAAGTTAAGACCGCTGTGAAATTTTGGTTTCGAAGTCAAAGCTCCGGGATGGATTTCAAAAACTTATTTATCGTTGGCGTAAATGTATCGAGGTATAGGGTGCTTTTATAGAAAAGTAAACGTATCGTTTTGAAGAATAAACTCGAAGGTACATATCCGCTTTTGTTTCGATTAAATCCTTTAACCCGTTTAAAATTTATATGAGTGGAGGCATTACTTTTCAGCCCTCCCTCGTAATTATATCCAACTGGTCGCTAGCATTAAACATCTTTTAAACTGGGCGAAGGTTTTCTTTACAGAATAAGAGTACACTCCCTTTTCATTTTACAACTTCTGCCCTCGTTAAAAAGTTTATAACCTTTAATATGGTATTCATCTATAAAGTCCCAATCTGCACTTTTAATCCACGATTCAGTTATTGTCATAATGTCGTAATTTTCAAAGTGAACGAAAGCTTCATTAACGAAAAGTTTAACGAAAGCTTTAATTACGCTCCTCGCTTTAAAAGCAGTACTTTTAAACTATTCTTTACGTTACTATTTGGTCCTCCATACGCGCTGAGTTTCCCTGAGGCTGACGAGTTACATTTCTTAAATGAGAAAGAACTATTTCATCTTGCTTACGTTTTAAATAAATTTTACTCACTTTTTGAGCGATCAATCTCCCGAGTCGCGAATTACTTATTTCGTTCAAGTGAACGCCATCATGAAATGAACAAATCCGCCGAGTTAAAACCTGCCCAAAATTTAACGAACTCTACTCCTTTAAGGACACACATCGCTTCTAATTTTGTATGAAAGTAAATTGCTTTACTTAACAGTCTATTACTTTCAAAAATTCTCGGAAGAACCCCAGAAATCAATCCATTATTCAACTCAGCTTTCAAAGATTTAATCAAACTTCGATATTTAGCTAACAAATCTTCTGTCCAACTACTAAACTTATTAGGGCCCTGCGAATCACAATTTTTTTTTCGAATTGAATCTCGAATCGAATCAACTGTACACACACACATTATATATATATATATATATATATATATATATATATATATATAATATATATATATATATATATATATACACAGGGTGGTGCAAAAGTCTGGACCCATAGGCAATTTACTATATAAAAAATATCTTTCGATTTTTATAATAATTTTTATAATTTAATTTTTGTTTATAATTTTACTAAATATTTTTCAGATTGTTACCCTATGGCAGACAAGTTAACAATAGCAGAAAGAATAGAGCTTGTGCTTTTGTACGCAAAAGGAGCAGCCACCTCACGTTCAGTCGCAAATTTCCTTATGCCTCGATTATACGAAATACCATTACACTTATTGTAAATTCTGAACTAGAACGTTAAATTTAACATAATTTAGTCACTGGTGTATGGTTAATTAAATTTCATTTCATAATAAACTTCCTGCAGGCCACACTTTTTTTTCCATATAAACCGCCTATGGGTCCAGACTTTTGCACAACCCTGTGTGTATATATATATATATTATATATATATATATATATATATATATATATATATATATATATATATATATATATGTAAAAATGGACAATGAATAATCAATATTCATTTTTACATAAGAACCAAAATCGCTTAACGCGAGTTTGGATAATAATTTTACTTGTGGCTTCCTATTTTTGTTCGTGTCACAACCCTACGATCTACCATACCTATGGTTTAGTCGTATCCATTTTTCATTTGTTATAGAAGTTATTAATTAATTATGATTGTCTTGCATCTCACCCTCGTCCATACCTTGAACACTGAATCACGTGTTTAGTATTTGGACATCTTCCGTATTGAATGTATGGTAAATTCTTTAATAATAATAATAATAATAATAATAATGATAATAATAATAATAAAAATAAAAAAAAACTTCATTCTCTATACATCATTATTTATGTTGTTTCCTACCTATTGTCTACTGATACCTATCAACCTATCAGTCCATATTTTACGCGTCTCTATATTACGCACACAACCTATTGTATTACGTACATGTGCGTTCACCCCTCACAAGACATTCATTAGGCTTACAGTAGTTGAGTGGTCGAATTCGCGAATCACAGCAGAATTGAACGTTTCTAAGATAAACAACATCTTTCGCTCTGATCCAAATTTATAACAAATTATAATGTAATATAACATATTATGTTGTATATAAATTATCTTGTCATGTCTCATGTACTTGTGTTGTACTAATAACCATATATAATAACCATATATAATCTAACCATATAATCTAACCATATAATATAACCATATATTATAACCATATATTATAACCATATATTATAACCATATATAAATATATAAAAACACTGTAAGAATGGTAAACGACGTAATGTACTTCAATGAAACTATAATTGAATGTAATGACTTTATATATAATGTAAGAATGTACTTTAATAGAACTGTAAGGGACAATCATAAGCGAATGGGAAGTAATCCATAATCGCAATCATAATTGTAATAAACCCAAACGAAAATGTACTCAGTCGTGTACTTCAATTGTACTTATGTACTACTATGAAATGATATCGCCTTCAGAAATGAAGATTCGGCCAAAAAAAATAAGATTAGTTTTTATTTTCATTTATTTTTTTATTTTTATTTGGAAACTTTCAAACACTTGATCGTGTTTAAAAGGGGGGAAACTTAACCTCCAACTGCCATCCCCCAACATTCAGGCATATATTATACATGTATTTGTAAAATGAAGGACACTTCATTACGGCTCTCTGCTAAGACTCCCTTGTTAGCAGCTTCGCTGCGGGGAGGGGGCAGAGGCCCCTTGCCTCCTTAACTTTTTTTAGATTCCGGCCTGAGCCATGGTCGAAAGAGGTCGAACCTCTACCCCTGTAAAATTCAGACCACTACCTGTAAATTTTTAAGAAGAAAATTACAGTAAGAGAAACTTTTTATTTTCCCCTTCGAGCCGTGCTCTCTTCAGAAGAACTTAGTAAAGTCGATAATTTTAGTACCAAGAGAAAGTATCAAAGTATTATAGAAAGAGAAGAATTAACAGTGTGTCGACCCCATAAAGCGAGAGAAAAGAATTAGAAAGTTATAGAAGAAAAGTATCATAGAAGAAATATCCGTTGCTTGCCTCCTAACCAGAACCCCCCGTCGAATCCGAACCGACTCAGGGCCATAGACTGAGGGGTGTATATATATATATAATATATATATATATATATATATATATATTAGTGTGTTTCTACACACAATTAGTAATAAGAATAAAATTAATTAAATCTTCTTGAGAACAAAAAACAAAGTAAATCCTTCTAAAAAAACGTACGCGTGTCGAGTTCAAGGGATTAAGGCCGCCTCACACCGAAAGCCACGCCCGCCCGCCACGTAGCTCAGCATCGCTCTAATGATTTTCAACGAAGCAACGCATACCGAAGGCCACGCTAGCTACACCATGCGTCAGCCAGCTGCAACACGTGGCTCGCGTTCGCTCCATGAGCGATATTCTGAGACGTGTCTTTGGCTGTGCATGCTCAGTTCGTCTTAGTAGTAGATGGAGTTTATCCCATCCCCACTGGTTGAAGTGGCTCAATCAGTCGCGCCCCATTTCGCACCAATTTTGTAATGGAAGAGTTGATTGAAGAAGTCAGACGGTACCCACGCCTTTATGACATGAGGAAACAAGTGTACAGAGACACTTACAAAAAAGATAATTGTTGGAAGGAAATTGCTACCAAATAGGTCGGATGGATACTGGCGACGTTGCCCGGCCACGTGTCTTTTAGTTTGAGGACCCGTAGCGTGGCTGGCGTGCGTGGCGTGCGTGGCGTAGCTAGCGTGACTTTCAGTGTGCGGCGGCCATTACTGTCAATACAAGCACAAACTAAGTTAGTTGCGAAACCGCCTATAGCTAAGTGGTCTTTTGACTAGTACCAAGTAGGGATCCTTTCAACTGGACGTAGCAGAGGAGCAGCGCTTACCGGAAAAAGTTGAGGTGAGAGTAACGAGTTTTTTCGGCAGCTTCTAAAATAGCAAATCCCGTGCAATTCCCGTACATGACTCCACTTTCAGTATATCTCCATCCCCTTGATCCTCTTCGAACTGGACGACATATTTTTTTGGAGAGAGCGGAACCTTAACGCGTGCTGACTTGTTTCACTTTCAGGGAAGTGAGTAGAAGTAGCTACGATTGTCAGATTTCGACAGACATGAAGGCAAAGGAATGCACATTGATTACACCGGTCTGCATGAAAATCGATTTCTTTATTTTGAGTTGTGATTCTGAAGCAGTTCGCTGCGCTGAATTCAAAAATGCTACCAGTTTTTTTCTATCACCCACAGTTTTAAAGTTATTAGCAAAACAATTTTGGGGCGTTTTGTAATTTTTTACCTTTTTTATCTTTAATTAATTTCGTTTTTTTCATATTTTTCAGATAGATAATTCTAACATTACGTCTTTAAAATTTTAATAATGGCTTCTAGAGGATGTTCCCATAGTCCAGACATATTTTGTTATATTTGTGGTCGGTATGTTGTAAAACAAAGGACAAATGTAATGACCTTCATTAAGAGAGCTTATCATGCTTATTTTGGGATTAAATTAGGAGATCAAGACAAAAATTGGGCTCCACACAAGGTTTGTCTTACGTGTGTTGCGGCACTAAGGAATTGGAGCAAAGGTAAAAACAAAAATTTGCCATTTGGGATCCCTATGGTATGGCGCGAGCCTAGAAACCATACCGACGACTGCTACTTCTGTTCTTGCAATGTTAAAGGTTATAATGCAAAGAATAAAGAGAGCCTTCAATACCCAAGTCTTCCATCTGCAATAAGGCCGGTACCCCATGGTCCAGAAGTTCCTATTCCCCGCCCACCCGAGAGTCTGGATCAATACAATTCAGATTCTGATTCAGCTCCAAATCCAGACAATGATGATGTTTATGAACAGCCAACAGCTGACCGAGATCCTAAACCATTAACCCAAGCCGAACTAAATGACTTAGTCAGGGATTTGAATTTGCCTAAGGACTCTGCAGAACTTTTGGGGTCTAGATTGCAGGAGAACAATTTATTGGCATAAGTCCTGAATGTTTGCAAGTAAAGAAGGTAAATATATTTTGTTTCTTTCAGTTATTTTTTTATTCTTTCATAAACAAGCAATATGCTTGTCCAAGAGCTAGGAGCTATTTAATTCTGCTTTAATTAGGTTTTACTCTATCACCTAAAGATTTCGTGCTACAAGGGGTGTTCTAATACCTCATCTGTCCCCAAATGTTAACCACCCATTGATGGAAGGGGAGAGAGTATTTTGCTGGGAACGGGACTGGTTGTTATATATATTTACCCTACATTATTATGTAAGCGTTACTGTAGTCTATAACAACAAAATTTATGGTTTTCCATGTGCAATCCAATGTTGGTCTCGATAAAATGGTTCACATTTGGGGATAAAGGGGGGATTTATGACACCCTGTAGTAAGAAAACCATACGTGATAGGGAAAAACTAACTATATTTTTGAGATCAGCGCACTCAAATTATATAGAATCACCAACTAGTTTGTAAAAATCAATCGACAAGTTTTCAAATGTGTACTGATGTTATTTATCATTTGGTTAACTTACAAGTGAAAATGTTTGGAATATTGCTAAATTTTTTCTTCTTTTTGGTGTCATACTATGTTCACTCTGGTCAGAATGTTTTATAGACATTTTTTTTATATTTTCTTTTTATTGTTGTTCCCATAGCAACTGTAAAACTATATATAACTATAACTACACACACATATATATATTATATATATATATAATATATATATATATATATATATATATAATATATTATATATATATATATATATACTGTGTGTATATCTACAGATGCTAAGGCTAACAAAGACCCTAAGATCCACTCTAAGGTTAGCCCGAGAGAAAGGAAAGAGTAGGGGGTTAAGAGAAGAAAAGAGACTAAGGGGTTAAGTAGAGAGCAATACCTATCATTATTCGTGGGTTAACTTTCTTTCAGAAAAAGAAAAAAAAGACTCACCATCATCATCCGCCGGCCGCTGCCGACAAATCAGAAAAATAGTCGGAGAGAATAGGAGAGGGGTGAAAGATGAAAAGAAGTAAAATAAGAACGCTTACAAACCATGCAAACACAGTCTTAACTCACAGTCATACCATGCAAACTACAAACATGCAAGAAAAGAGTTACAGACATGCAAAGTAAAAAAAAAAAAAGTAGGTAAAGTTAAACAAAAAGTGGGTTAGTTTACGCTACGAGGTACATCTACGTTCGTGTTAGTCTAATTTTTTTTTTTTAATAATTTTATTGCTGGCATCACACGCTGGCATGTCATAAGCTGGCATTCATCGTCAACAGACTCATCCTCGAGCACCACCACCAGAGCTCCTGTTGCAACTTTGTTTTATATTAAACAACGTTAATACCTTTAAAATGTCTGTCAAGACGGTTCTTAAACATATTAACGCTGGTAGAATGAACGACTGACGCGGGAAGATTATTCCATTTATCAATTACTTTAAACGTAAAGAAGGTTTTAGCGATATTAGTAATGAAACGTCTGCCACGCAACTTAAATCCGTTATTGCGAGTATTACTATTATCAAAAGTGAACAATTTGTCAAAATTTACGTTATCGATGTTATTAACGATTTTGAAAAATTCAATAAGCTCCCCTCTTAATCTTCTAGTTTCGAGTGAATACAGGTCTAACTCTTTAATCCTATCTTCATAAGGCTTATTGCGCAATGACGGAATCAGTTTCGTGGCACGACGTTGAGCCCTTTCTAACCTATCAATATCCTCACGCAAGTACGGGCACCAAAACTGAACTGCATATTCTAAATGAGGCCTGACTAGGGACTTGTAAAGGGGCAATATAATATCCTTCGATTTAAATTCGAAATTACGCGCTATGAAGCCTAACATCCTATTAGCTTTTGCGCAAGACTCCAGGCACTGGTTCCTAACCTTTGAATCCTTAGATACGCTTACGCCTAAATCTACTTGCTCGTCAACGCTCGCTAACTCCCTATCATCCATCGTGTACGTGTAATTATTGTTGCGAGAACCTATATGCGAAACTTTACATTTGTCTACGTTAAATTGCATCTGCCACTTATCTGTTCACTCCATAATCCTATTTACATCGTCTTGGAGCCTATTACTATCGTCCTCGTTAACAACCTTACCGCCTATTTTAGTATCGTCCGCGAATTTTGACACGTTACTAGTCAAACCTACATCTATGTCGTTAATGTAAATTACGAATAGCAGTGGGCCTAACACTGAACCCTGTGGGACACCGCTACCTACATCTAACCACTCCGATTCACTACCATTAACTACGACCCTCTGTCTCCTAGCACGAAGCCATTCTTCTAACCAGTTAGCTACCTGACCGCGTATACCGTGCGCTTTGACCTTCGCAATTGGTCTCCTATGCGGAACTGTATCGAACGCCTTTTTAAAATCTAAATAAATAACGTCAGCTGCTCTATGCCTATCGTATTTCGCGCACTATTTCATTATAAAATTCTAACAAATTAGTTAAACAAGACCTATGGCGTCGAAACCCATGCTGACTACTATTAATCAAATCTCTACTTTCTAAGTGATCGATGATACGATCCCTAACTACGGATTCCAAAAGTTTACCTACAATTGACGTTAAGCTAACGGGCCTATAATTGCTAGCTACTGCGCGGTCGCCTTTTTTAAAAATAGGCGTGACGTTAGCTAATTTAAAGTCTTCAGGAATAATCCCCGTTTCGAGTGACTGATTAAAAATCTTCGTTAAGGGGCCTACGATAACTTCTTTCAAATCTTTCAAATGTCTGGGATAAAAAGCGTCAGGGCCTGGAGCCTTGCTAACTTTGAGCCTATCGATATAATGCGCAATCTCAGCCTCGTAAACAGTTATTTCATCCAAAATAGTCTCGCTACTAAATGGAACGATATCGTCCACGTCTGGGACATTATTTACGTCTTCTACGGTAAAAACTGTCACAAAAAAGTTATTGAAAATACCCGCCATCGCCTGAGCGTCAGAAGCCAAAGCGCCATTAACATCCATTAGAGGGCCTATGTTATCTTTTACCGGCTTACGATTATTAACCTATTCAAAAAACTTTTTTGGATTATGTTTACTATCCGCAGCTATAAGTATCTCTAAATTACGCTTGGCATTCCTAACTGATCTTTTAACCTGACGTCTAAGCTCGATATATCTATTAAAGTTAGCTGCCGTGCCATTGCGCTTACTAAATCTATACGCTCTATTACGCTCGTTTATAAACTCTCCTATTTCCCTAGTCCACCACTTCGGCCTACCACGATTTCTAGCGCGCTTGGGCCTACGAGGAATAAACTCCCTTTCAATATTCCTAAAACTTTCTTTAAACGCCACCCAACGCAAATTTGTGTCATTGCCCATAAATAAGTTATCCCAGTCCACTACTCATCCTATCAGCAAAACTATCAAAAATAGCCCTACGAAAATCAGGGACTTCTATTACATTACTATCCTGAGTGTTTTCTATCAATAACTTAAACCTAAGAATTTGATGATCACTACATCCTAAACTCTCGCCTATTTCTAAACCTTCGACTATATTCTCGCCGTATGTCATCACCAAATCTAAAATATTGTCACTACGCGTTGGTTCGGGTACTATCTGTCGTAAAAAAGTTATCGTCCATAAACTCAACCAATTTCAAACCCTCCTCATTACCAGTAAAATTCTCGTAATTAACATTAGGGCAGTTAAAGTCTCCGACAATTATACTAGGTTATTATTCGTTTTTTGACCCAGTCACACCCAGCTATAAGAGCAATATATAATTATTGAATAACCAATCAAAACTGAATAAGAAAATATATATTATCTTGTGCAAATTTGTATAAAATGTGTTTTTTTATTAAAATATATTTCCTATTTTTGGTGTTTTTCAATATATATATATATATATATATATATATAATTATATATATATATATATATATATATATATATAGAAAAAACACCAAAAATAGGAAATATATTTTAATAAAAAAACACATTTTATACAAATTTGCACAAGATAATATATATTTTCTTATTCAGTTTTGATTGGTTATTCAATATATATTGCTGTTATAGCTGGGTGTGATTGGGTCAAAAAACGAATAATAACCTAGTATAATTGTCGGAGACTAACTGCCCTAATGTTAATTACGAGAATTTTACTGGTAATGAGGAGGGTTTGAAATTGGTTGAGTTTATGGACGATAACTTTTTACGACAGATAGTACCCGAACCAACGCGTGGTGACAATTTTAGATTTGGTGATGACGAACGGCGAGAATATAGTCGAAGGTTTAGAAATAGGCGAGAGTTTAGGATGTAGTGAATATTTCTTATTTTTGGCGATTCTGGCTACTTCTGCGTAATTCAATTTGTCCTGTTTTACAAGTAAATCATTTTTAGCAATTTTTCGTCTGTTCAGTTTGGTTTTTTGTGACGAAGTATGATGTGTCAGTTATGCATATTTGATTTTGAAGACGTGATCCGCCATATTGCCCTCGATGAAGACAAGAGTTTAGACCTTTTTTTCAATCACAGAATAATTAAGACATCCGTGACCTGCCCTAAATGCAATAGTGCTTGTATTTTAAGAAAAGACCAGAAGGTCTTTAGGTGCCGTAAAAAAAATCCTAAAAATAACAGTGTCATTTCAGTTTAAGGGCAGGCGAAATTTAGCGGACGACCCATGCAAGGTTGGCACATGGTATTACATTATCATTTGTATAATTTAGGTCTCGGGGGTACGGGGGCGGAGCCCCCGTAAATATCACGCATCACAAATTGATCGGTCCTAATGTTTTGCGGACAGTTCAGTACATGACACCAGTTAGGTCAACTGTACGCCCTTGATGATTGGTTAGGTTAAATCATGATATTTTCGTTTAGATTCATTAGTTTAAACGAAAATGACGAGTGCAAACTTTTCTGGTTAATTTTGAGGTGTTTTGTGCGAAACTGCCATCCGTTTCCTGTGCAAATGTGTAGTTTTCAAGATGACGATATCTCGAAAACTACGCATTTGCACAGGAAACCGATGGCAGATTCGTGCAGAACACCTCAAAATTAACCAGAAAAGTTTGTTCTCATTATAAAAAGAGACGGTCAAAAAACGAATAATTACCTTATACTATTCCGATTGTCAATAAAATTACCAAGAAGTGAGTAAAATCTAGTATCTGTATCGAGGGGTTGAACGGGTGGTCTATAAACAACAAAATTAAAACTAATACTACGCGCCCTAACTTCAACACATATCGCATTAATTGCTGCCGGAAAATCTAACTTAACCTCGATAGCCCTAAGGGAATTGCGAATGTACAGCAAAACGCCTCCACCAAACCTATGTAACCTATCATTAGTAGAGAGTTTAAAACCGGGTATATCAAGTTCCCCCAACAAGTCCCGAGTCAGGTATTTAACCAAGTTTCAGTGATAGCAACTATATCACAGTTGCCGGAATAAATTATCGCCTTAAATTCATTTAATTTATTTCTAATACTACGCGCGTTACAATAAAAGACGTTTAAGTTATTTTTTACCACGGGCCCGCGTTTTAAACTATTTATCACGTCGGGCCCGCGTTTCCCGGACCCATAACGTTTAAAGAAGGCTTCGACCTATACAGCTTTCGCACGTTTTCGTCTATTAACCTACCTAGCCTAGCATTACCTATTTCATTAAAATGCACCCCATCTTTTATAAAAAGGCTAGGATCACTGAATTCGGACCACAGCTTTACGAAGGGTACATTTTCCTCAGCACAAATCTCTTCTAATTTGTTATTCAAAAATATTGTTTTTGACGTAATCCTAAGACCCAACCCGTGCCTAGGGGTAATAACTAGAACTAAAGACCTATCTGACCTCGCCTTCAGGGACCTAATTAACCCCCTATATCTCTCCAAAAGGTCAGGCACTCTCGTATCGGGCCTATACGAGTCGTTGCCTCCTACCATCGTCACCAACATTGAGTGACGGGAGGCAACGTCAATCCTATCCACTTCGTCTCTAACTCTGTCAACCCTGGCCCCTCGGAAACAGACCCTCCTCCTCTTGTTTGGATGCCGTTTAACGAACCCTTTGTCCATGTGGCACACTAAAGAGTCCCCGATTGAAATAGTTTCCCCCTCATTCACGTCCCTTTCCAAATGCGCGAAAGGGTTCGAGACCTCGATAGGCGGGGATTCCTATCACCTAACGTACGCGGCCTAGCTCCACCCTTAACCTCTCTAAATCCCTCGGTATCTACTACTCTCGGACTAACCTTAACCTCTTCCTCAACTCTATCTAACCTTCCCGACAAGCTACCTAAACTAGAAACTAGGTTACGCACCTCACCCTTCAAATTACTAACGTCTTCAACGTTAGTATTGGTTCGGCCTACGTCAACCGTAGCCCTACCCCTGCCCTCATCAAGCGTTGCAAGTCTTTCCGCTACCTCACGTACACTACATTTTATGTCAACTAATTCCTCCATGAACTCGCAAAAGAAAAACTGATCTATCGGTAATCGCCATTAGACCGCCGTTATAATCCTTAAATTCCGAATACCACCGGTTTACCCTACACCTAACACACGACGCTTTCTGCGACGGCATCGCGCAGTTAAAAATTAATTTAAACCGTCACAGGTATAAGTTAAATTATGCCGGCACGCTATGAAAACTTCTAAATCGCTAAAAACCACTAATATTCAATTACTTAACTATAACAATGTAAATTTAAACGCAAGTATATAAAATTGAAAACTATCCAAAAGTAAAATTCTCAGCAATATACAAAAGTAGATGCAAAATCAGAGAGCTCAGAAAATGCGTCCGTTCAGTACAGAGTCTGGCTGACGAATCCAAGTACAGAGTTTGGCTGACGAATATATACTGTATATACCGGGTGATTACAAATGATCTCCCTGATTTTAAATTTTTATTATGAAAAAATTAACAAAGCTACAGTAAAAAGCAAGACATCCAAATAAAGAATATTTCAGGGAATTTTTATTTGTAATATTGAACACGTCAAAGATAGTCTTACTGCTGAGAAAGTGTACGGTCCATTCTTCTTTGCCGAACGAACACTTAACGGTATCATTTACCGCGATATGCTACAGCTGTGGCTGATGCCCCAGCTGCTAAAGGACAAAGCTGATGTGTGGTTTCAGGAGGATGGTGCACCACCCTATTTCCACAATGAGATTACAACCTTCCTGAATGAGTAAGTGCCTGATCATTGGATAGGGCGTGGGGGGCCCATTCCTTGGCAGGCTTGTTCGCCCGATCTCACCCCCCCTTTACTTCTTCCTCTGGGGCTGTCAAAAATTAAGTTTTTGTGCCACCAATGGCAACAACTTTGGAACATTTGAAGGAAAGGATACGTGAGGCTGTTAGAAAAGTTCAGTATAATATGCTACAAAATGAAATGTATGGAGGGAAACAGAGTACCGCTTTGATGTCTGCAGAGCCACAAAAGGAGCTTATATTGAACTTCAATTGCTTGCAAATAAAACTTTTTGAGTTCTTTATTTGTAGGCCCTATATCTTGCTTTTCGTTGTAGCTTTGTTAGTTTTTTCATAATAAATGTTTAAAATCGGGAAGATCATTTGTAATCACTGGGTGTGTGTGTATGTATATATATATATATATATATATATATATATATATATATATATAATATATATATATGTGTGTGTGTGTGTGTGTATATATATATATATATATATATATATATATATATATATATATATATATATATATATACAGCGTGTCCCAAAGAAATGTATACCCACTTTGTTCGATAATACCAGCTATGAGGATAATAAATATATTACTTTTTATATGTTTTTTAATAAAGAATTTTCTCCTGAATCTAAATATGTAATTATTTTTATTAAAAATTGAAGAACAAAAAAGTTACAGATGTTTAAATTATAATTATTATTTTCGAGACTTCATGTGCGATATTTTCTAATATTTTAATCGACTGTTTTGAGATACTTATGTTTAGTGTTGATATTGAAGCATAAATGTTGTAATTATTAGTTAATTCAAAAAATTTACAAATTCCATGGTTAAATGACACTTTATCTAAGATGTTCGACGTCTTCCAGAACGTTGTTTTTGTAAGTTTTGCACAGTGCCGTCGGTTTCAAACTTATCTCGTATACGTGCAAAAATATTAGAAAATATCGCACATGAAGTCTCGAAAATAATAATTATAATTTAAACATCTGTAACTTTCTTGTTTTTCAATTTTTAATAAAAGTAATTACATATTTAGATTCAGGAGAAAATTCTTTATTAAAAAACATATAAAAAGTAATATATTTATTATCCTCATAGCTGGTATTATCGAACAAAGTGGGTATACATTTCTTTGGGACACGCTGTATATATATATTTCGAATGTAAAGCGATCTTTGATGAGGAATCGCTGAAATATGTTGTGAAACTGAAATTTGTTGTAACCAAATCTAAAGAAAACTAGAGAAGGCTCCCCTTCAGTTACACCTCTCGGGGGGCGCTTTGAGCGCCTCTGACCTTCGATCTATCTTTTAATGTCACAGAGGGTTCAAAGATGTGAAAAACTATATAGGGCATTGGGTTGATTGCCTGTTACCCTCATCCGTTGGAAATGTCCAGCAGATTTCAGTGGAGAGTGAACGACAAAAGCCCTATATATTTTCGTTAGAGAGTTATGAATATGTAGGTCTTTAAAGGACCTCTTTATATTTAATTGTTTATGGTAATTTTAGCGTCGGGATTTTAGACGCCCTAGAATGAAAATGAAATTGCCTCACCTTAATTTTGATGGATCTTAGTTTGCTTCGATGCAGGGCGTTACGATCTTTTTCGGTGTAGGGCCGCCACGATGGAGTTACACGACGAATTAACACTTTGTTACTAATATAGGCAATCACTTATTAACCCCTGAAGGAATAGGCCTACCCTTTTATAGTCATTAGGTTTTATATTATAAGGAATTCACACAGAACTTTAGGGAGGACTTTAGACATCCTCCCTGTTTAAAGCGTTTACTGTAACATAAACAGCCCTGAGGCTATTCCTTTAATATATCTTCATATTTCTGTATAAATTGCTGATTTGGCAAAGGTTGTTGACTCTTTCTCCCTTGTATTTTGCATGGGTTAGCAAATGGAAAATTTCGTTTCACGTGAAATAAATGAAGGTTTCACGTGGTTATGCAGACCGACGCCTACATACGGTTTCTATGTATGTATGGCAATCATTTCATTCCCATTAGGCTATGTCAACAATCCCGAGCCAATTTTGTATAGATAATTAATTCAATTAATTAATAATTTATATTTAATTATGAAATAAAGGTATCACATACGATACCATGTTGTGGTTTTTCCATAAAGATGTCTAAATTAAAATACGGCTAAACAATCTTAAAAATTATTTGTGCTGAAAGCGAAAATGGTGAAGATTTCTGCTCTGCTTTCCGTATCGTCCATACTTATCTTAGAAAAACTTAATTTGAGGATGTCCTTGAGCCTCGACCTCTCATTAATATTACAGAGGTTTAAAGGTACTTAATGTGGAATCGCTCAAAATCTATCTATCAAATTATATTTGCTGGAAATAGTGAATATTTCTGTTCTGCATTCCTTATTTCCAAAAGTAAGACGCAGAAACGACACCCGCCCAGCTCTAAGCAGCACTATGGTTCGAACACATGAGTCTGAACACTGTTGGGCCGCCCAAACCGTTGTTTACTTGAACTAACTTCTATTCTAAGAACACACACACACACACACTTACTCTATCCCGCTCTCCCTTTGCTGAAACCTTTATTTTAGAAGATTTCAATGTTCACCACCACATTTGGTTTCCTCCCATTTTACTAACATCCCTGGTGAATAGCTTATAACTTTTCTATCCTAAATGATCTAGAGCAGATTGTACAGCACCCTCGATTTATTTCTTACTTCTCATCCTTCTTCTTACTCTGTCAAACTTTTTTCTCCGTGGGCTCCTCCGACCACAATCTTGTATCTGTTTCCTGTCCTATCGCTCCAATTCGGCCTTTGGATCCTCCCAAGAGGCGCCGCTGATTGGGAAGCCCTGAAGCAGTACTTCTCTTGTTTTCCATGGAATGATTAATGCTTCCATGTCCTGAGACCTTTCGGGTGTGCTGAGCGCATCACGGAGGTGATTCTCTCAGACATGGAAGGCTACATTCCATATTATATTCCTACTACTAATGAAAAAAAAACTTTGTTTAACTTTACTTGTTCTAATGCTATCCGCAACAGAGAGGACACTTTCAGAAGGTACCGTTGCCATCCAACTCCTGAGGCTCATTCAGCTTATATTTCTTCCCGGAATCGTGCAAAATCTGTTCTTCGACTCGCCAAAAATTCCTTCGTCACACAAAAATGTGAAAACCTATCCAATTCTAATTCTTCTCACTCATTCTGACATATAGCTAAGAACCTCTCCAACAACTTTACTTCTTCTTTCCTTCCCCTATTCGATTCCGATGGTCACTTGCCGTCTCTTCTCCTGACAAAGCTGAACTCTTCGCTCAAACCTTTACATCCAACTCAACCATGGACAATTCCGGTGCTGTTCCTCCATCTCCTCCTCCCTTTGATTTTATTATGCCTGAAATTAGAATCTCTTCTAAAGTTGTTTTTTCTGCCCTATCTGGGCTCAACTCTAGGAAGGCGTATGATCCTAATGGTGTTCCTCCAGTCATTCTTAAAAACTGTGCTTCTGTGATGACACCCTACCTAGGCAAACTCTTTCGTCTTTGTCCCTCATCTGATACTTCTCTTTCCTGCTGGAAGTTCGTTTTCATTCAGCCTATCCCGAAGAAGGGTGACCGCTCTCAACCCTCCACTATCGTCCAATTCCTTTGATTTCTTGCTTTTCCAAAGTTTTTGAATCTATCCTTAATAGGAAGATTCTTAAAAACCTCTCTTCTCACAATCTTCTTTCAGGTTGTCAGTGTGGGTTCCGCAAGAGACACTCTATTGGCGATCTTCTTGTATCTCTCTCTGACTCCTGGTCATCCTCCTTTCGGGATTTCGGTGAAACTTTTGCTATTACGCAAGACATATCAAAAATTTTTGATAGAGTCTGGCATAAATCTTTAATTTTCGAACTGCACTTCTTCTGTTTCTATCCTTCTATCAGTGCCTTCATCTCTAATTTTCTTTCTGGCCGATCTATAGCTGCGGCTGTAGATGGCTATTGGTCTTCTAAAAATATTAATAGTGGTGTTCCTCAAGGCTCTGTCCTGTTACCCACTCTTTTCCTTTTATTTATCAATGATCTATTAAATCGCACTTCCTGTCCTATTCACTCCTATGCCGATGATTTCACTCTTCACTTCTCCACTCGCTTCACAAAGCGTCCCTCTCAACAGTTACTCTATGATTCGCGTAGGACGGCTATGGTGCGCCTGACCTCTGATCTTTTTACTAACTTTGATTAGGGTGGAGAAAACGTTATGACTTTCAAACTTTGTACGCTTCTCATGTCTGAGGTGACTAAGCCCACATAGCTCTTCTTGACGGGTGGAATCAAAGGCTTTTCGTCTCATCATTTCCCCGCCTTTTACTGACTGTTTTAAATCTCTCTCTCTCTCTCTCTCTCTCTCTCTCTCTCTCTCTCTCTCTCTCTCTCTCTTCGCCGCAATATTGGCACACCCTCTCTTTATTATCACTTATAACAAACACTGCTCTTCTGAACTCTCTAACTGCATTCTTCCTCCGCAGCACCAGACGTTCGGTACATTCTCATTCCTTTTTTGTCCAACTCTTTAATGCAAGGGTTAATCGGAATATTCAGTCTTTCATCTACTCAACCGGTGAACTCTGAAACAATCTTCCTCAGTCTATCTTTCCCCCTCTCTGTGACCTCCAATCTTTCAAAAGCAGAGTGTATAGGCACCTCTAAAACTTTGGATCTTTCTTTTGGCTCTTTTCTTCTTCCATTGGGGGGAGAGGCTGTTTCGTTAGGGCGGGTCATACTATGCATTTTTTTTAAATCAATGGAGAGGGGTGTTCAAATGACATATTTTGGTGTATAGAACACAATTCTGAAGAAAATATTTAATTCTGATAACCCTAACCTACATCATTTTGCAGTTGATTATTATTAAATTGTTGATTATTTTACTATTGTAGTTACCCCAGAATATGTCTTCTCACGTTTTCTATCATGGCTGCTCACGTTATCTCTCATAGAGCATTGTTCTAACTAATTCATATAAACACATATAATGTAATTCATATAATAATAATAATATTTAAATACTCAAATAAAAAGGTGTGCTATTCCACTTAATTGTAATTATCATACAGTTTCGTATATGAAATATTTTGACGGTTGGCTGAGGCCAACTGCAGCGATAGCAACAGCAGCTCTGATTGACGCAGGAATCATCACAGAAGACAATACAAGTAAAGTGATTGATAAGAGCAAGGTCAAGAGAGCACAGGAGAAGTTGATGAGAGAGCTGGGGGAACAGTTCGAGAAGAAGTGCAGGGAGGAGGGGGGGATCTCTTGCATCCTCTTTGATGGGCGGATTGACCTGACCAATGTGATGATGGAAGCTGAGGGCAGTGACCAATCTTTTCCCGCAAAGATCAAGGAAGAACACTATAGTGTTGTTAGTGAGATGGCAGCTACTACTGTTCCACTTTACCCAGAGAAAGCAACTAAAGAGGAGTCACATGCGGAGAAGATTGCTAAGGTCCTGTTTGCCTGGCTGAAAGAGAGGGGTTATGATAAGACCTTGTTGGCCATTGGAGGAGACTCAACAAATGTCAACACTGGTGTGAAAGCTGGAGTAATGCGGAAGCTGGAGCTGCACCTGGGGAGAAAGCTGGTCTGGTTGGTGTGCAACCTGCACACTGTTGAACTTCCCCTGCACCATCTCATTGTTGACCTTGATGGCCCTACTCTGTCAGACAAAAAATTATCCGGGCCAATAGGAAAGCTCCTTGATTCTGCTACAGACTTTGATATCAATCCAAACTTCACCCGAATCTCTGTTAGCCCTCCACTGATCAAGCTTCCTGACAAGGTCATTCAAGATCTCTCAACTGATCAATACTATGGCTATAAAGTTGTCTGTGCAGTCAGGGATGGAGTACTTCCTGCAGGGCTGGCTCTGTTAGAGATAGGACCAGTAAACCACAGCCGCTGGCTCACCACAGCGAACAGACTTCTCAGGCTCTGGGTGTCAAAGCACGGACTTAAAGGAAAGAACCTGAAGATTCTGCAATTCATTGTGGAATTCATCATTGGAGTGTATTACCCATGTTGGTTCAACGTGAAGGTCAAGCACTCCTGGATCGAAGGGCCTAGGCACATCCTCTTTCAGCTGGACTGCCTCAAGTCCCAGAGAAAGGAGGTGCTGGATATTGTGATGCCAACTGTGAGAAGATCTGCTTGGTATGCCCACAGTGAAGTCATCCTCCAAACACTACTCTGCTCTGAGGATCAGAAGGAGAGGATTTAAGGGGTGGAGAGAATCCTGGCCATCAGGGGAGAGGGGGACCCGGACACTCAGCTGGGGGACTCCTCTGTTAGGAGCAGAAGGACACCTGACATCAATTGTGATGCTTCCAGCATCGGTGACTTGATCAGCTGGTCAGAAGGTGTGTCAGAGCCACCTCTCACCTGCTCTCTAAGCACCTCAGAGGTGAAAAACTTCATCAACACCCCCATGGAGGTGCGCAACTGGCCTTGCCACACACACAGCATTGAGAGGATTGTTAAAATGGTGACTGAGGTTTCTGCTAAGTACTTCTCACAGGAAAAGAGGGATGGAGGGATTAGGGCTCAGGAGACCAGCAGGAAGCTGATGTCCAAGTCTGAGTCAAAGCAGGATTTGTGCAACCTGGCAAAGTTCAAGATGTCAGAAGAATGATCTTTGTAATTATATCCAGTGATATACATGCAGTTCACCTATTAATAAATATATGTAAAGTTGATTTGGCCTTGTCAATATAAATGATTTACCTTATATCTTTTAATATATTATAAAGGGGTTCAAAGGGTAAAATTGGCAATTTAGAAATACAAAATGATGTAAGGTTAGAGTTATCCTATCCAAAAAATAAGCTCATATTTGAATTCCCCATGTAAAAACACATAATTTAGACACCCCTGATGGTAGGATTTCCTTCAGATTCATGTTGTCACCTGAGTACGACCCGCCATACTGTTTCGTGGGCTTTCGCCCTTGGCCCATCTTTCCTGTATAAAAAGGGGCCTTAGTGTAATTGGTACTGTAGCCTCCTGAATAAAGCAATGGCTTAGCGATAGGGGATAGAACGTGAGCGCCCTTAACAAGTGGCGTCCCACTTACAGTATATTCATTATTTACATAAAAGATATAGACATAGATTTATTAAGTACTCTTTCAAAATTCACTGAAGACACCAAGTTACTGTAGGTTGTTGAGATGGCAGTTCGGAAGATGTCCTGATTTTTTATTTTTTTTTAAATTGACAAACGCTCATTGAGTAGTCAACCAATTGGCAAGTGACTTTTAACGCAGAAAAAGGCAAAGTGCTGCTCATGGGATCCAGAAACGAAGTGATAACTCTTCATTACTTGGAGAGGAACTTACAACGACCAATTTGGAAGAGGACTTAAGGTTGTTTATAAGTAGTGGTCTCAAGTTCTCTAAACACTGCAGTAAAGTTGAAAAAGCTTAATAAAATATTAGGTTATATTAAAAAGCAATTCTCGTTTCGAAGTAGATATGTTATTCACCCTCTCTACAACACCTGGTTAGGTTCTACCGCGAATATGCTGCACAGTTTTGGTCCATATTCTTGGGAAAGGCATGCAAAGGCTTGAAAGTGTTGAAGTCAGAGTGACTAAACTAATTCATTTTGTCCGTCACATTCATACGGTCGTAGACTTGCTGACCTTAGTTTT
This sequence comes from Bathynomus jamesi, assembly GCA_023014485.1. Classification (NCBI taxonomy): domain Eukaryota; kingdom Metazoa; phylum Arthropoda; class Malacostraca; order Isopoda; family Cirolanidae; genus Bathynomus; species Bathynomus jamesi. Next base: position 332,879 of record JAJOZX010004757.1, on the reverse strand, counting down.
CTTGAATTTTTAAACATCTGACCCTTAAAAAGGTTTGTATTTTTTGTTTTATTAACTGAAATATAAGCAGGAAATTTTTACTGTCCCTTCTCTACACATGGAAAATTAGTCCCCTAGTACAAAACATGCCCTATGTGTCCTCTCAGCTCACTATACTTACACGATACTTTCGACGGAAGAGTCCTGTCCAACAGATTTCCTGCAGTTTATGATAAAGGAATATCATGGTCACCAACGTCACCAGGCCTGAAACCTTTGTGACTTTCAGCTGTGGGAGTTATTTAAAAGATAGAGTGTTTAAACAGAATCTACAGAGAATAGAAGAACTGAAAGCGTTAACTGAACAAGAAATTTCTCAGATTTCAACAGATAGATAATTAATATATAATCTGTCCAGAGTAGTGCGAAATTCTGTTGTTCGTGTGCAGACTTAATGAGCGAAAGAACATCACACAGAGAATGTTTTGCACTAAGGAACTAATTCTCCATGTGTGGAGAAGATACAGTAAAAATTTCATGCCTTTATTTCAGTCAGTACAAAAAATACAAACATTTTAAAGTGTCAGATGTTTAAAAAATCACCCGATATATTACTCCGAAAATTGTCTGCTCAGAAGCGAACTCATTCAGGTTTTTAAATTTCTAAATAGGATCGACAACGTTGATTATTTTAATCTTTAGATTTTTCTCACTTGAATATGCTTGTGTGTGTGTGTGTGTGTGTGTGTGTGTGTGTGTGTGTGTATATGTGTTCGTTTCGCTCTTCTGATTCGTGACATCATAACTTAAGGATGACGTTGGCGAAGATTGAAACTGTATTTGCCAGATACCACTAGCATATTAAATTCTAGCGCACTCACAGTTTGTTGCACCTGGTGTACTGTTAAATACCTAGACTGTGCGGGCTACGTCGTGGCTAGTGTCGTAACACCGTTTCCTGTCAATCAGTGAAGTTAAGCAACATTGGATCTGGGAAGTAGTTGGACGGGAGACCGTCCTCCGCATTCAGATTATGTAGCGACCTGTGATTCGGACCCCACGTAAAGTTGTAGGTCCCCTCCGTCATATGACCTTAGATATTACAAAGGTTAAACAACCCAACATTACAGTTACCTAGATTGTGCTACAATGGAGGAATCCTTATACTGTAGTCGACGTACTACTTCAGTGATATTCTAAAGGTTTGTAAGTAGCAAAACCCCAATTACAAGACAAGTAAAAACTGAAGAGTGTCCAATGTAGGGCATTAAAGTTTACGAGCGTTTCAACATAATTGCTAGGATGGGAAAAAACATAAGTGGCTTCTATTTTTTGTATGATTAAAGAAAAAACTTTAAAAAAAAAACAACTTAATTTGGGGAGGTTGGTGCTCACAAGTTTTTGGAATGCTGCTCCAGACCAAAACACCATGCACCAATCTTCAACTGCATATCAACAAAACGAGTGGACAATTAGTAAAGTTCTATAATTTTAAAGCTCCATTTTAGTTTCTTATTTAAAGAGTGCCTTCAGTTTCCAAGTGTGTGTTAGTTAAACGTCCTATCTTATGTTACTGAATATATCACTTTAATTACTTAAGTTCAAATTTGTCAACAAAGCCCGAACTCTGGGATGGCTGAGCGTTTTAAAAACTCTATTATCGCTGTTTCCTGGCTAAACTACGCATTTCTAATCCTAATGCCCTGGTTAGAGACAAACATATGAAATTCTGATGTAGCATAACATTAACACATAAAGTTTATTAAACTTCCTGAATTACACCTCTGTGACTAAGCTACCCAACTAGTGCCAAGAAAGCATGCCAAAACTGGTTGAAAGACTGAAACCATGGTAAGTTCATATTAGCCCTGCTGTATTATTACTACTTAAGGTTAGGCTAGTTTTATGTCATGTTTGGTTCGAAGAGTTAATTTTATATTTAATGTTAACCTTATGGTTCTCAACTTAAATGTGTATTCAGTTAGGTGCCAGTAACTGAATCAGTCTTAGTTTGGAGAAATGGTTTTAGACTTTACACAAGATACGCATACAACGTAGTCATACATGTAAACTTTTACCTATTTTTGCATTACAATTGTATAATGTGAATGAATAAATGTTCATAATGCCTCACATTAATGAGTAAACCAAGTAAAACAATTAAAATACCAATTAAATCCAAACTCCTTAGTAATTGTGGCTTGCCTGAAGCTGGATTGGGCGCCGTGGATCCGTTGAATAACTCCCAAGTTCTCCAAATCTTACACCCCATCAGTTCTTAGCTTTTGAGTGAATTGAAGACAATGTTTAAGCCAGTAAATCGGCTTCCTTGCAGGAATTTTGTCAATGCATTGTCGACGCCTGCGCTACAATTTTACCAGATACATGTGAACATACAGTACATATCTTTCTGTTGTTTCTTGATATGAGGCGTGCCTGCATGAAAAGGGAGAAGATTTTGAACAACTACGCTAGTTTATATTGTAAGTTATATTTTTGCTTTCTTGTAACAATAAATGCCAATAATACCCATACTCTATTTGTACTAACTTCAACTAAAGTGCATATGCATTTTTTGGGACACCTTATATATATATATATATATATATATATATATATATATATATATATATATCAGTGGCGCGCGGTCCATGGAAGCAAGAGCAATGCTTCCCTATTCAAAGAAAGAAGAAAATGCTGTATTATACTTTAAAGTTTAAACAGTTCAATATGTGTTAATAATTTGTACAAAATCATTTTGTTATACTATTTATAGCATTTGATTGGTAATCAGGTGGATACATAGTATATACATTGGTTGCCGTTCGTGCAAAAACCTTTAAGAAAGCCGACGCAAAAAATCTCGAGTTGGACAACAATTTACGAAATGCATCCTTTTTCCCAATGACTTTCGGTTTTTTTTTTACTGTTACAAATTGTTTCTTTCCATTCTAAAAACTCATTTAATGTTTAATAATGTAGTATTTATTGAATACAACAAGTTTCCTATATAGTTTTTCTACTAAAAAATTCCATGGCCATGTTAAGCGAAAAAGAATATATATTTATCGTTATTTTATCCTTCCCTATGTCAAAAAGGAAGCAATTTAGAAATCGCTGTCCAGATCTTACAGTTAATTTTCTTGAAATATCTGGCAACTTTACGTGCTGTCTGCTGTCATTCTCTCATTTAAAGCGAATACGTAACTACGCTAGAAATGCGCAAGGGTAAGAAAGGCTTGCAAGTTTAGCTTTAATCTCAATTGAGAAAAAGCTTCTTAAGGATATGAAAACCGATGCCTTTTACGAAGAAATAATAGATATATTTAATAAAAAAGAAAGAAGAATAGAATTAACCTATAAGTAAAGTAAGTAGATGATTATATGTGTTTTGTTTTTATTATATACGAGTATTTTAAAGTTTTATTTTTATTTTATATAATCTTTGTTGTTTTTGCTTGAATTGCTTCCCCTTAACGAAAAATCACCGCACGCCACTGATATATATATATATATATATATATATATAATATATATATATATATATATATACCGGGTGGGCCCAAAAAAACTATTACCCTGATTTTGAACAATATAATTTTACCTTTATCAAATGTTATTTGTAAAATCAATATATGTGTCTTGTATCGAATTTCATGGCCCATCTCGTGGTGAAGTCGGATTTTTGCTAATTGTAACCATTATTTTGTAATTCGCTGTTATACAGACCCGGGTAGAAAAACTGTTTCTATACAGTTACCTAACTGAGTCTAAGATTATGCGGAATGTGCCCTCCTCCATTATCAATGCACGTTTGCAACCTTGACTTTTCCCTTATCGACGGCAGTACTGCATCAAGGATTTTTTCTTGGTAATAAGCAGCAGTGATTTTGGCATTTTGATTAACAAAAACACTCTCTGACTTCCCTAACGTTGAAATGAAGATGGAAACCATGACTTTTTGAGAAAAATACGGACGTTTCCTTCAAAGTCGATCTAGACTGATAGATTTTTTGTCCTGTCTTCCATAAACTCGGTCATTCTGTGCGTTTATTGTTGAAGCAACCGTAAAGGTCTTCTCGTCGCTGAACCATATTTTCGACACTTCTCTGTATGGGAATCGATCTAACAGAGCACGACATTTATCAACTCTTGTTTGCTTATTTGAAGCAGAGAGCTTATGAACTTCGACTCTTTAAAACTTTTAAGACCCAGATCATCTTTTACTATACGACGAACACTAGAGCGAGAAATACCAGTAGTTTCTGAAATTTCTCTAACGGACTTGTTGGTGTTCAGCCGTTCTTCTTGACTGCATATCATGGATGAAACCGTGTCAATATTTTCCTCATTACGTGATATTTTTGGCCTACCACTGCCTCCTTTTCGTTTGGTCGACCCTGTGATATCGATTTTCTTTATGAGATATTGAAGTCCATCCTTTATTTGGAAACTCTTTCTTCATTCGTTTTTGCACCCCAGTGTTTCTCCTTACGCAGGTTCAATATCAATGCTTCATCTTCCAGAGTATTTCATTATGTTATAACTTGTTCATCAACTATAGCAGAATGATGGTCTGAAATGAAAAAGGAAATAAATTAATTATTTTGTGTAAAAATGAGGAAAATTAATTATTTATGGAGAAACTGACTGTCATCTGAAAGTATCAGTTGCTGACTTTGACCTAGTACAAGACCTAGCATTTTTTTTGAGATTTCAAAACCAAAGTCACTCGTTAGTTACAAAACAAAAAATCGCGTTTTAAAAATAAGCAAACTCCCAATTTCGTCAACCCACCCGCTTCGCTCATACGCAGCTCATGACTGAAGATCAATAACTACTGTACATATCACTATCGATACAGTTCAGAAAAGAAACTGCATAATAAAATACATTAAAGTATATTATTTTTATAGATTACTGCATTGATTCACGGTGCAAAAATTAAAATTGAAAATAAGATTATCGTTTTTTTATAATAATTAAAGAAACCGTGTTCACATTGAGATTTCCGACTCGTAACATTTTTTATCAGCGTATATCGTGACAGTAGCCTATTCTATACTCGTGCAACTGTTGCTGCACGAAAGCAAGATGGTCTTATCACCGCGCACGCACACACACATATATATATATATATATATATATATATCTATCATACACCAGGACTGATTATAAATAATTGGAGGTGTCTGCAATACAAACTAACGAAAACTGATAGAAATTGAATACGGATATGGATGTTCTTTGGACTCGCAAGACTTATCCGGAGTTTTATTGTTTTCAGTGGTGATGAACCACGTCCGGAAGCCTCGTCAATACTTTCACCCTCTATTTGCTTGGCAGTGCTGCTGGGACCTGCTTGTACCCTGAAATGGGCTTATGGGCGAAACGATGCTCTATGTGAAACGATGTTTAACTTTTCATATTTCCACTTAAACTATGAATGCTTCAATTAATAAAAATAATATATATATATATATATATATATATATATATCAGTCCCGTAGCCAGGACTTCCTGGAGGGGATCTAAATTGTAAAAAAGCGGACCTTTTGGTGCAACGACGTAGTCACTGCGGAGGGAGTTTAGAGTAGTTTGTGAAATTTCAACACAAAATGCAAGTGTTTATTTACTAAATGATGTTATTTATTATAATCTCACATCATAAGTTATAACTATGGTTACAAAAGTGGACCGTTCCTGTCAATGGGGGGGCGTTCGACCCCGCTGGCTACGGGCGTGTATATATATATCGAGAGAGAGAGAGAGAGAGAGAGTGTGTGTGTTTTTGATTTAATAATAAAAATCAATAAATAAAAACAAATTTAACAAATTTACTGAATCAGTATACTTAAAATCACGTTGCTTTCCTCTTTGCATATGTAAAGCCGACACACGTTCTAACATTCCATTTCAGCTTTGCCATTTGGTTTTGAAGGCAATCATCGTGGTGTCCATTTACTTTTGTCGACTATCTATCTATCTATCTATCTGTCTATATGTATGCATATACATACACATATACATACACCAAACCCTCCATATCCCATTCAGACCCAGCACTCGGAGAGAATTTTTTTACTGAAATCTGTATATGCATTTTATTTAGTATAGTTTACCATAAAATATTTTGGCATTAGTTTATTATTTTGTATGAAGATGGCGCTATAATCCACTGGTATCATATGTTACCAGTGGGTCAGAACCACTTACACTCACACCAACTTTCTTGAAATTTGTGAGCTTTTTCTTTCACAAGTATCCCAATTTCTAGTCACGTTTTTGATGTATCTTTATTTTTGCTGCATAAGTTGGTCCTCGTATAGAATTTGTCAGGAACTTGTAAAACATTTGAAGGAAAAGAAAACTGAAAAATAAGGCATTTTTAGAAGGCATTTTATTGGTAAGAAAAAAATATTTCACATTCCTTTCAAATCATTTTGCTGATAAAAATGAAACCATGTAACAATATCGTCACTAAAAATAACAAAAAACAATCGAATTATTCTTAAAAAATAAAATGAAGCTTACTGCATAAACCTTTCTGGAACTATATTTTTAAGAACAGAAAACTTCTTAATAAAAATTTATGGGTGAAACTCCCAAAAGCAGTTTTCTTGTCTTCCACATCAAAAGAATATGTTGAAGATGTACCTGACTCTAGACCAGTGGTTCCCAACCTCGGGTCGCGACCCATATCAGGGTTGCGGGGGTCACTATATTCACTATTTCTTAATTCAATTTATATTTATATAGCTACATATTTAAATTTTATCATAAGCCTGAGGGTCGGGAGGTCCTGTTGGTGGCCAGTTTAAGGTCGCAGCAATATAAAGGTTGGGAACCACTGCTCTAGACAGACTATTGGAAGTTGATAATTTATATCTTCTTGCTTGTTCATTGTCCATGAATTCAGGAAAATGTCTCGCTCCTGTGTTGGTCCTAACTTCAGCTGAAGGACTTTGAATGATTGGTACTCGTTTCCTTGCAACCTCATGTATCTGCACTGCATGGGTAGGCCCATTGTTTTCAATCCTGGCTGTAGTTTGATTGTTTGAAGTTTGAATAAGACATTCTCGAGGAAGTTCCTAAAATCCTTTTTGTGTGTATTTTGATTTCTTTTCTCTTTTTGATACAATCCCCACGCATTCACTGGAGCACAATCTACGATATGAAAAATGACCCCAACTGGCCATAACTTTGTCTTTGCTCCAATCTTGTAGTATGAAACGTAATTGTTTGTCCACATACACATACACATCAATGGCGAATCTAGGTATTTCAATAAGAGGGGGGTCCAAAGAAACAAAGGGTACCCCTAAAATAAAAAGGGCACAGTACTAAATTATTTTTCTTAAAACAGACCACCAATGAGCGCGTGTAAAATCAATTGTACTGTTTTATTAGAAATTGAGGGGGGGGCTCCAGACGTCGCCGACCCCTACCTCTACATCCGCCTATGCACATATGCAGAGCTGGGCACTTGCGGTTTTTTTTGCGGTACTGCGGTACTACCGCACTACCAAACCGGTACCGCATAACGCAGTACCGCAAAGGATCGCTGAAAGTACAGGCTGTACTTTCAGCGATCCTTTGCGGTACTGCGTTATGCGGTACCGGTTTGGTAGTGCGGTAGTACCGCAGTACCGCAAAAAAAACCGCAAGTGCCCAGCTTTGCTGACATATGTACATATACACATGCATATATGCACAGCACATACGCACACACAAACATAAATGCGCGCGCACTCACACAAACACACACTCAAAATCCAAATCCAACTAATTTCCATGTCAACATACAGTAATTCCGAAAAACAAATCTTTAGTTTAAAACCACCTGTTAGTAACATCTGTTACCTTTAACAATCAAAGGTGTAGTTACATTACTCAAAAAAAAAATTCTAAATTTTATACATAAAGATCTGCTCTTAAATAATAATCTTGCCCAAAAAATTGATAATTCATAGAGAATTTATAAAATAAATTAAAACTTAACTTCATTAACCTCCTCCCTTTGTATCATGGTCACAATTTATCACATTTATAAATGTAAAAATGTTTTTGTCTTGCCTCAGGATAAAAAGCGTGTAGGGCATTTCTGTGAGATCTAAAATATCCAATCAGATTTCAGAAAGTAGCATTGTGGGTGGAGTGGTGGGTGTTCCTTCAATGGTGACATATATTACCGCCAGGTGCGAATGGGATATTCGTGATATATTTTACACAGCATATTTTCCTAATTAATATTTTCACGCATTTTTCATTATCAATTATGTGACCTTTATTTTACTTAACCTTATGTTTTTACAGCTTTTTTTATGGAATAAACTTTAGGAGTAGCTCCGGGACTCCTGGAACCTAACCCCCATTTTTTTATAAGCTTAAAGTATCCACGTTTGCTAATTCCAGAGTCGCGACGGTTTCCCAGAACGTAACCCTCGCGAATATGGAGGGTTTGGTGTATATATATATATATATATATATATATATATATATATATATTCTAAGGTGTTCACAAAAGAATTGTACAAATTCCATTCGAAATAAGTTAAATTTGTATGCTTCTTTGGTGGACACCCTACATATATACATTTCAACCTTTCATGTTCCGTGCGATGATTCTTCATTTCACGAAGGTCAAACTTGTTGACCCCTTTTTCGAGTTGCCCTGATGAAGTAGAGAGTTGGTTTCTTGTGTTCTCCACCACACATAGCTAGGTACGCCCGGCTCATCTGGAATTGTTCTGAGTCAGACATCTAGTGTAAAAATAAAATTAATAATAAAATAAAAATTAAATTAAATTAAAAAAATAATAAACTAACCGAATAAATTTTTTGGTGCTACTGTAGTATGCAGTCTACCTACGATTCGGCGGTCTACCTTTGAAGTATAGTTTCTTATCTTGTTTGCTAATTGCTTGTTTACATCCCAATGTTAATCGCCCTTGACGATTGGTTAGGTTTAGTCATGATATTTTCGTTAGTTTTAACGAAAATATCATGATTAAACCTAACCAATCGTAGGTAGACCGCATACTACAGTAGCACCAATTTTTTTTGCGTGTGTGGCGGAAAGAGTTAATAATTGAAAATTAAATTATTAAATTTCATATTATTGCCTTCAGACTAATTACACTGGGTAACAAAATTTGAAATATTTTCTGTTTATTGTGATTTTTCTTTCGTTTCTTAATGATTTCGGGGCGCTGATTCCAAAAAATTATATTGGTTTTGTTCTATCATCAACCGTTTCAAAAATATAGGTTATCACACTTTTCATATGGCAAATTATATAAAGGCTAACATAAATATTTTCTGAAAATAAAAACACTATTGGAAATTAATGTTTATTGAGCCAAAATTGTTTGACAAACCCAAAATGGTGCAACGCATATAATATATATCATGAGGAGAACCGGTAAGAGAATAACAAGCCTCGTTATGCAGTGTGCGTTCCTTAAAAACGCACTGAAGAACGCGACTTCCGCGTATGGACATTCTTATCCTTTCTGATCAGCGACCATACGTAGTCTCCCATCATGGAAGCATCCCAATGGCCCCGGTACCTTTTCTCCATCGTTTGAATATCTTGACGGAATCTTTCGCCATGTTCTTCACTCACATCGCCCAGGTTATCACGAAAAAAGTCTAGATGTGAATGCAGATAGTGTAATTTTAAAGACATACGGCACCCCATTTTGCAATAGCACTTAATCAAGTTTGACACTAACTCCTTACAGTTTGGTGCTTTATGATTGCCTAAAAGCCCACGAACCACATCACGGAAAGCACACCAAGCCTCTTTTTCGATCGGAGTCATCTTGGCTTCAAGGTTCTTTGAATTCAACAGCGCCTTGACTCGTGGTCCTACAAAGATGCCAGCCTTGACTTTGGCCTCAGAGAGTTTAGGGAACATGACCCGAATCTGTTGGAAAACTTCCCCTCCGAAATCTAACGCATTTAGAAACTGCTTAATTAGACCCAACTTAATATGGAGAGGTGGTAGCAGAACTATGTCAGGCTTCACAAGAGGTTCCATGAGTACATTGTACTTTCCTGGTTGCAGTCCTTCATGTGGAGGCCACTGAACTGTTTTATAGTGCTCAGTTGAAGCCCTGCTATCCCACAGGCAAAGAAAACATGAATATTTAGTAAACCCTCCTTGTAGACCTAACAGGAAACCAATCATTTTGAAATCACCATACACATCCCAGTTATATTGTTCATACCTGATTTGAGTGAGCAGTTGTTTGACATTTTCATAGTCCTCTTTCATTTGAACAGAATATGCAACTGGTGTCGATGGATATTTGTTCCCATTGTGGAGTAGAACAGCTTTTAAACTCCGAGTTGAACTGTCAATAAACAGGCGCCACTCTGAGGGTATATGTGTTAACCCAATAGCTGTGAATAGACAATTAACCTCGCTGCAATAACAGAGGGCCATTAACATCGGAGAACCTTGCAAACTCTTCATGTCGCTTTCGGTATACAGTGCTCTTGCAGTCTTCTCCAAGCAAATTCCACTCTTTGAGTCTGGAGGTCAGAAGCTCGGACCCTGATTTCGTCAGACCCAAATCTCTAATTAAGTCGTCCAATTCCCTCTGATTTGGAAAGTGAGGGTTTGTACTGAAAGTTACTGCATATTCTTCATCATGACTGTCCTCACCAGCCGACATCTCAGATAAGCTAGCTGCATCCTCATTTTCAACCTGCAAAGCAAAGAAACAAAATGTAGGCATAGCTATATATGTAGAAGAGCATCAGAACTAAGAAAAATCGATACATAATGACCCACAGTCTGTAAATACAGAAGGTAAAGTAATGGATAGATACCTGTTCTGGTGGACGTGGTATTGGAAGACCTTCGCTATGTGGTACAGGAGCTATGGACGACGCTATGCTTGGATACTGAAGAGTCTGCCTTCCTTTAACTTTTCTGTACTTAGAAACATCTACCATGCAGTAGTAGCAATCGTCATGGTGGCTCTTTGGTTCTCTCCATATTCTGGGTACCGCAAAGGGCATTGCCTTGCGTACTCCCCGCAGTCACCCTTCAATTGTGGAGCGGCAGCGTCCACAGATCACATGGGGTGCCCAGGGCTTATCTTGGTCACCCATAGGCATACCAAAATAGAGCCGATACGCAATCCAGAACTTGGTGCCTTTCACAATTTTGTGCGATACTTGCTTGGAGCCTATGTAATACCCACAAACGTAGCAGAATATATCCGGCGAGTGTTTACAAGCTCTAGTTGCCATTCTCTTTACCAAACTGTACTACATTAATTATAACCTGCAGATATAGAGAGAAGAGTTATTAAATCTGCAACAGATTACAGATTCAAGAAAAAAGATGTATTCACAACACTGAAATGATGTTCGCAATAAAAAAGAATCGATAACACTCAAATCGTCAGCACAGAGAATCACAGAAACACAGTACCTCAGTGCTGGTAACCATCAGACAAACAACCTGCTTTCTTTGTGTGCTCACATTTACTGACTTCTCAGACTCTGCGCTCTTCTTTATATAGCACAGTGGAAGTTTCGGGCAATTTCTAGAGCAAGAAACTGTCAACAAACATCCGGATTGTTCTCAACAATTCCTGATTATTCTGATATTGCTGCGCCCATAATAACATTATACTGGTAAAACATGAAAAATGGATTATCTCTGAAACCATTGATGATACACACAAACCAAGGCCAGATTCGGACTCAGCGCCCACAAATGCATATAAAAACATAAAAAATTCTATATAAACAGAATCAGTGTTACACAGTGTTATAGATTCTGTTCACGTCTGTTTGTAGCGATTCTATATCCTCTGGGTTTCTTATTTTTCTACTAATTTTTTATCTCCCTCATCTCTATCAGCATGATTATGAAGAGTAATGGAGCTAATACTGTTTCTTGTGGTACTCAGCTAAGGACATCTGACTCTGATGAAGATATTCCTTTAATTGTAATGACTTGCTGCCGCTCACTAGCGAAATTATATACCCATTTTCCTACTTTTCCTCTTATTTCCATATATTTCAGTTTATGTGCTTTTACAGTAGTTTACCTATAGCTTGTGTAATATCATCTGCTGTAAAGTCGAAGTCCGTTATACTTTCCCTTGTAGTTCTTCTTCAAAGAACGCATTTCTATCGCATATTATGATAGTTTGTCAGTTTTTGGGTAACTGAAAGCTGATTCACACTGAGCTCTTAATATTTCCGATACCGCTTTTAGATCATCGGATAAAACAGTGTTTTCATTTTTCACAGGTCCGATAGTCGTGTCATTTTTCTTTTTTTTACCCCCGTTATTCTCTCCTTTTCTATCGTATTCGTATCCGTATTCTCCATTTCTTTAAATACCGCACGTGAATTCACACTATAGGTACATGCGTCACAGAGAAATTTGATGGCCGTGACTTGTATGACATTCGATACAAGGGATATTTTCCTATCTTCCCAATTCATACAGTTGACATAAATCACATGATTGCAACACTTTCAGTTGTTTCTAAACTACACAAGTTGCAAATTAGATGAGAATTACCGTAGTCGCTCAAAACACACACACACACACACACACACACACACACACACACACACACACACACAATATTTTTCTTTTTTTGCTGGGAGTCGGTCACGAGGGTCTGGGTTTTATAGTCTTTTTTCTCTACCTTGTTCCAAACTTTTCTCAAAAGTCTTCGGTACTTCGATTGAATATGTATCATATTTTAACTTGTAATAAATTGCGTAAACTATATTGCTCTTTCTTACATTTAATGAATTTCACTTTATAATTTATATGCACGGATTCACTGATACTTTATACACTTTCGGGTGTAAATAGAATAAACCGCCAAGAAGTTATTCCCTTCTTATTTTGAAATTAATGTAGAGAAAGAAACAAAATGTCCATTCCCCACAAAGTATAAACAAACTTCCACTTCTTTCCCTCCTCTTTTCCATTGCGATGGTTCAGTTGCTGGCTTTCTCCTCACAAAGCTGAAGTCTTCGCTCAAACTTTCGCTTACATCTCAACTATGGATGATTCCGCTGCTGTTCCATCTCCTCCTCCCTCTGATTTTATTATGTCTGAAATTAGAATCTCTTCTAAAGATGTTCTTTCTGCCCTATCTTTGCTCAACTCTAGGAAGACGTACGGGCCCGGTGGCGTTCTTCCAGTTATTCTCAAGAACTCTTTCGTCTTTCTCTCTCATCTGGTATTTTTTCTCCCTGCTGAAAGTTCATTTCGGGATTTCGGTGAAACTTTTGCGGTTGCGCTAGACATATCAAAAGCTGTTGATAGAGTCTGGCATAAATCTTTAATTTCGAAACTGCCCTCCTTCGGTTTCTATCCTTCTATCTGTGGCTATAGATGGCCACTGTTCTCCTAAAGCTATCAACATTGGCGTTCCTCAGGGTTCTGTCCTGTCACTCACTCTTTATTTGTTAATGGTCTTTCAATTCGCACTTTCTGTCCTATTCACTCCTGTGCCGATGATTCCACTCTTCACTTCTCCACCAGCTTCACAAAGCATCCCTCTCAACAGTCACTCCATGATTCGTGTAGGACGTCTATGGAACACTGACCTCTGATCTTTCTGCTGTATCTGACTGGGACAGAGAAAACCTTGTGGCTTTCAGCGCCTCAAAAACGCAGTTCCTCCATCTATCTACTCCTCACAATCTTCCACACGACTATCCCCTTACCTTCAACAATACACAACTCAATCCTTCCTCTTCTCTCAACATTGTTGGCGTTTCCTTTTCTCGTGATCTTTCCTGGAAAGATCACATATACTCTCTTTCCAAAACAGATTCTAAGAGGTTAGGTGTGTTGTACCTCCGCGGTTTCTTCAACCCCGCTCAGTTGCTGTCTCTGTACAGGGGTCTTGTCCGCCCCTGTATGGAATATGCTTCACATATATGTGATGGCTCAACCCACACAGTCGTACTTGACGGGGTGGAATCAAAGGCTTTTCCTCTCATCAATTCCCCATCTCTTACTCACTGTCTTCAATTCGCTCTCTTCACCGCAATGTTGCCTCATTCTCTCTTTACTATCGCTATTATAACAGACACTGCTCTTCTGAACTCTAAGTGCATACTCCTTCTTTAAGTAGAGCAAGCAGTACCAGACTTTCGACACGTTCTCACTCTTTTTCTGTCCAACTCTCTAACGCAAGGGTTAATCGGTATTTTCAATCTTTCATCAACTCAACTGGTCAATTCTGGAACAATTTTTCTCACTCCCTCTTTCCCCATGTCCATGACTTCCAATCTTTCAAACGGAGAGCGTCTTGGCATCTCGAAAACCCTGGACCTTGATTTTGGCTTTCTTCTTTTTCTTCTTCTAGCGGGGAGGGGGGCGCTTTTGCGGGCATTCGCCTTTGGCCCCTCCTTCCTACATAAAATAATATATATGTATATACTAGGTGTCACCAAACAATATCCCTATTTCTAAATAAATGTTCTAAGCAAAAAAGGACTCTGGACATAAAGACAAACGCAATAAGTATGTAAAAATAGGAGTTTACTAATCTTTATTAAACATGTTCAGTGCAATCGCCATTTGTTCTAACACAATATTCAACCTTACACAAATGTTTGACCTAATTTTTGTAAATAGTTCAGCTGGGATGTTGATGATTACCTCATAGACTTTGGTCTTTAGGTCTTTGGTCTTTGGTCTTATGTTTGATAAAATATATCCTGTCTTTTATGTAACCTCATAAAAAATGTCAGGGGTGTCTGAGGGCAGGTGAGTATGGGGACCATTCTACTGGCTCATGAAGGGAGATAAGTTGCCCGAAAAAATGCTTCCACAAAAAGTTGCGAGTTTCATAAGTAGTGTGTTGAGGTGCTCCATCCTGCTGAAACCACTATGAATCTGAAGTAGTGTAGTTATTTAATTTACGGGGCAAACTAATTATTATTACTATTAGTTATAGATGCAAGTCTATTGTTAGCGGAATTGTCTTTTCCTAATTTTGTAGAAATTAGGAAAAGTTATTGTTTTCAGTATGACGAAATGGTGAAAGAATTGTTTTAATATACACTATTTAATAGTTATTAAATAATAATAACATGCGAGGGTACAGTTAAGCACCCTGTTCAGTGCTACCCTCCCAACTCGTAGAGGTAATTCTAGAAACGAGAATATCCTAAAAGACATTATAAATAAAGTGTCGATAATGAGAACAATATTACCTTCTACGTTACAAATTTCCATGGAGTACCGGTAATCTCTATGGGTGATGCAGGCGTTTCTGTGCTCCTCAAACAGTACAGTCAGGTACAAAAGTCGTTAGTTGAAATGAAACACCAACACGTGGTGTCAAATCAGAAAAATGCGATTTCGCTAGAACAATTCCAGTCAGAGTTAGATGCGGTGAAAGAGATGCTCCTCCCAAAGCCCAGTTACTCGGAAGTTGTTCAGCAAGTCAGAACCCCAAGAAGCGCGTCGGGCAGCGAGGGAAACGAAATCCCCTCCCCCCCAGCTTCCCCCGCAATGAGGAACAGGGACTGTCCGATGTCAAGAGACGAGGCATCACTGCCCTCTTCCTTGCCTTCCACTGCAGGGGAGAGGCGTTCGATTACTCAAACGCCTCGCTTGGCGTGCAGCTCCCCCCCCTCCCACCGAAGAAGGAGTGGCACGCGCGTCCGTCAGGATATAAACACCGCTAACAGACCCTCGCCAAGCCACAGAATAGGGGAGGGGCCTCCTATCCCCACAAGGTCGTGTCACCCATCCCCCAGGCAGGCGAACCCTGTCTCAGAGAGATTGAAGGAAGAGGACAGGTGGGTCACAGTTAACAGGCGCTCTTCACGGAGGGTTCCTCAACCTATCTTCGCGGCAAGGCCACCGGTGAGAAATCTTATCCTCTTTGTGTCGCGAATTCAGCTCTCGAACGAGGAAAGCGATATTCGACATGATGGAAGAAGTCTGTAGTGAACACAGTATATTGTTAGTTAATAAACTAAACACAAAATCTCCGTATTATAACTCATTTAAAGTAATAATTAAAATGTAAATTCCCATTTCAATCCGTACAATATGAGTCAGTGGCCAGACGGTATTATTGTTGAGGAGTTTATTCACTTTTCTAGGACATTTGTTAACAGGCAAAATAATAATAATAATAATAATAATAATAATAATAGTTGCCTTAAGGGTAATGCCTGATATTTGTACTGTGTATAATAATAACACTGTGTAACACTGATTCTGTTTATATAGAATTTTTTATGTTTTTATATGCATTTGTTGGCGCTGAGTCCAAATCTGGCCTTGGTTTGTGTGTATCATCAATGGTTTCAGAGATAATCCATTTTTCATGTTTTACCAGTATAGTGTTATTATGGGCGCAGCAATATCAGAATAATCAAGAATTGTTGAGAACAATCCGGATGTTCGTTAACAGTATCCGGATGTTCGTTAACAGTTTCTTGCTCTAGAAATTTCCCGAAACTTCCACTGTACTATATAAAGAAGAGCGCAGAGTCTGAGAAGTCAGTAAGTGTGAGCACACAAAGAAAGCAGGTTGTTTGTCTGATGGTTACCAGCACTGAGGTACTGTGTTTCTGTGCTTCTCTGTGCTGACGATTACTGTATTATTTCTAATCAACTGTATATTTCTATCCTTAGTATGTGGACTGTCATTGTATTAATAATATTTGTCATATGGACTATAGTCTGCCAATAAACCTTTTCATTTTCATTTTCATTTTCAATAAATAATAAAGGTTTGCAGAATAAAAACCGCAGTTTGTTATATTTTTTAAGAAAAACTCCCATTTATAAAATATCCATCCATTATAGAATAACGGGCAAATAAAATTATGGAATTTTTTGGAGACAAGCATATAATATATATATATATATATATATATATATATATATATATATATAGTCGGTGGTGTAGTGGTTAGCGTCGCTGACTACGAATCCATCGGCCCAGGTTCGAGACCCGGTGACGGCAGCCGGCACGCAGCATAACCCAGCTGTTCATCCTTCCACACAATAAAGAAAGTAGTTGGTAGATAAAAGGGTACCCTGGGTGGCCTAGTGGTTAAGACGCTGGGCTGCTGGTGGGGCGTTGTTCGGATTTCATGTTAAACTGTAGGTCTAAGGTGGAGTGAATTGCTTGACCTTCGTGAGAATGAAGAATTCGGGCGGAAGCTACCCAAATGTTATATATATGTGTATATACACACACACACACACACACACACACACACATATATATATATATATATATATATATTACGCCCTTCCATTCTTGCGCCTATGCATAAAAATTTTTTTTTTCATAAATTTGCTAAACGGAAGCTGTGGCAAAACTTGATTGGATGAACGAAAATGTCTTGGCGCTAAAAGAGAAGAAATTTTACCGACAGAGGATGTAGTAAATTTTAAAGTTTTACCCATAAATAAATTGCACTTTTCGCCACTATTTAATCTCTCTCTCTCTCTCTCTCTCTCTCTCTCTCTCTCTCTGCAGTTACTGGGCTGCTACTGAGCGCGTCCATACTTGGCGGATAATGGGAACCTGCTACCAACAGGTCTGTTGTGAATAAGGAGCAATAGCATTGCGTCGAATAGCAGCCGCGGACCAATCCAGTTTTCGGGAGGGCAGGTGAAGTCTGTTGCACAATCCTGTCCCGCGGGTTACTAGAACCCTCTCTCATCCCTATTCCGTCCTCTTAGTTTAGGTTAAGGATGTTTTCCTCTGACTGTACAAAAAAAAAAAATTCTATTCTTTTAGCATTAAGTCTTCTCTACTTTTACTATAAGAACCCTACTGCTACCTCATGCGTGGAAAGAGAGGCTTTGGAACCTCTATAAATAACACCACTTAACGCTCGTAGGTCGTGAGAGACTGGGATGGAGGTGTTCAAGGCTAGGGGCGCGATTAATGGAGCGTGGCTAGTGCCCCGTTAAGCCCATTTCTAACGCGTAATGGCCTGACCAGCTCCTTGCGACCGTTCTTTTGTGGCCATTTGTTGGTGCTTGGCTGTACTGCTCTGAGGTGAGAGAGCTTTACTGCCCAGCTGGCTGCCAGGCCAGCGGAATGTCTCGGGCGTAGCTGCTGGGTCTGGTGGAATATCTCTTGAATACTGGATTCCAAGAGTCTGGCCGTTTGTGAGTGGCTAGTAAGACAGTAAGGAGCAGCATCTCGCTGTCGCTCCTGACGGGAAATCCGTGACGCCTTCGTCGCGAGTGTTTGTCATTTGGTAGCTGCGACACGTTTGGGACTGTCCGGCCCTGGGGAAACCCTTGGTTGGTGCGGAAGTAGCAAGAGGTGTAGTCTTCTGGAAGGGATGAACATCACTGTCAGATAGGCGGATGCGGCTTGCGCGGGAAGAATTCACCGACCCCCTCCATTTTTATGTACTGATCAGAAAGTTTTCGGCAGTTTTCGTTGCTAGAACGCTTTATCTTATTCAGTGTATTCGGAGTTAGAAAAATAAATTATAATGACTGGACCACAGAAACTGAAAGCTGTGCGCGCGAGGTGCGGAGTGAACCAGTGTGTGACGAACTTCAAAAAAGCTTGCTTCGAGAAGATCACCCACTCCAGCATGTGCTGCTTTTGCAAACTCATGCAGTTGTACAAGAAGCTAGAAGAGAGGGTTCGGTGGCTTGAGTACTCCAGATCGGCTGTTGGAAGAGCGGGCGGTCGCTGCCGCGGCTGCGCCCTCCATCATGGAGCTTATTGATAGAATAGCCGCCATGGAAAGGCGGCCCAGCGGCGGACTGGACAGAGGTCGAGACCGCGGAGAAAGGGTAGAGGTGCAACCGGGGGCTGGGGTGAAAATCAGTGTCAGGAATCGCCAACGACCCACGTGGAATGCATGGAACCACGACGCAAGGTGGAGGGAAGGGAGAGCGCAAAGAAGGGGCCGATAGAGAAGGGTGGGAAGGGGCCGATAAAGAAAAAGGGTGGCAAGGGGTTTACTGATGGTCCAAAAGGCCGAAGGATGTAGCTGCCGGTCGGAGCGGGTCGAGCGCTGTAAGTGCGGCTCGGTCTACGGGTGGTGACAGGTATCAAAAGGTTTGGGGCAAGAAGGCTGCGAAGCCGAAGCGTGAGACCCCGATTGTCGATGTCAGGACCTCCAACCGCTTTAGTCTCCTGTACGCGAAGG
Organism: Bathynomus jamesi; assembly: GCA_023014485.1. Classification (NCBI taxonomy): domain Eukaryota; kingdom Metazoa; phylum Arthropoda; class Malacostraca; order Isopoda; family Cirolanidae; genus Bathynomus; species Bathynomus jamesi. Next base: position 313,736 of record JAJOZX010004757.1, on the reverse strand, counting down.
AGGAAGACACCGTTTTGATTGGGGACTCACAGATCACGGGCCAGAAGTACTTTGCTCCTGCAAATCGGGACAGGAGGGAGGTATGGTGCTTACCCTGGCGGGGAACGACGCACTTAAAGAAGGAGTTGGAGAAGCTGCGCATAGCTAGTCGGAGGACTGCGATTGTTGTCCACGCTGGTGGCAACGATTTGTTCCTCAAAGCCGGTAGGGTAGATTCGACGGAAGGGATCATCACCGAGATCATGTCTCTCGCGGATGATCGGAAGCTTAAAACAGAGAGGGAAATGTTCATGGGTATTTTACCGCGGATGAATGCCAGTGACCACGCGTTCAGTAAGGTCATTGGCATCAACGAGAGAGTGCAAGACTTGTGCGCCCCAGTGGGCGTGAGGTTTGTTGACCCCTTTGACGCGTTTTCGGGTAGGTGAAACCTTTATCAAAGAGATGGTGTTCACCTCAATGACAAGGGTAAAGGTGTGCTGGGCGCGCTGCTCGACCGACACCTATACCGTATGGTGAAGTCAAGCCCTGGAATTGATGACGGGACCCCACCGGGGGAGGGGATGAACTTGAGCCGCTGGCGAACGTACCTTCAACTGAAGGGTGTGTCCATGTACAGGTGAGTGACCCTCCTTCCCCGTTGGAGGGGGCTCAGGCTCCTGCGGAAGCTGCCCCCTCGTTGGTTAGGGGCTCTTCAACTCCCGACAGTCCTGGCTGTTCGGGAAACGGATCGTGCTAGGGGGCGGTCAGAATAGGGAAGGCTCCCTCCGTGCAGTGCTTTTTAATGCTAGGTCGATTAGGAATAAGTTTTGCGAGCTACGTGCGCTCTTAGCATCAGAATACAAGGATATCGTTCCTATCACCGAGTCTTGGATTCATACTGATCGTAGGGACTGCATTGGGGAGTTCGAGATTCCCGGGTATAGAATGTTTCACAAGAACCGCACCCGTAGGGAGCGGGAAGGGGTTATAATATACGTGAGGGACACGTTGAGTCCGGTTGACTGCCAGTTCCGATCGGAACGGGAGCTGCTTGGGAGGGACGAGCTATAGGTTAATCTTGGTGCACAGACCTCCGCATCTCCTCCTCGAGGAAGATACAGCCCTGTACACCGAACTCCGTAGGTTACTAGGGGACAAGTTGTGTAGTTTTAGGAGACTTCAACTGTCTCGGCATAAACTGGGAAGAGAGGACTGCTGATGCAAAAGGGAGGAGGCTAGTTGACTTTGCTGATGAGAACTTCCTGACTCAGTGGATCAGTGGGCCTACACAAGGCGAAAGTTTTCTAGACTTAGTATTCACGACCGAAGACAACTCGTTACTGGCCTCACTGATGAGGAATCGTTGGGCGGGAGTGAACATGGTCTGATTAGGTTGTGTCTGCGTCCCTCGGGTCCAGCGTAGTAACTCGCGAGGCAGTAAGCTCGATCTACGGCGGGCGGGCTTGTTGGCCTCCGGGATAGCGGAGGTGAGATGAGGTTAGGGGTCATTCAAAAACCACGTGTTCCTATTTCGGGTGGTTTTCAAACCTGTCCCTCCCCCCTTGTGGTCATTTGTAGCCAATGACTTAACCCCCCCTCCCCAAAACCATGTAGTCTTCTGATGTCAACCCCCACCCCTTAATCTTATGTAAATTAAAATGCAAATTAGAATAAAACAAATTAAAAATAATCAAATTAAAAGTATGGCGAATTTGTTTCATGAACGTTAAAGATTCGAATCTTCTAGAATTTCCGAAATAAAGGTACAGCGAATTTGTGTTTATGAAGATTTTTTGCGTCGGCTTTCTTAAAGGTTCTTGCACGAACGGCAACCAATGTATATACTATGTATCCACCTGATTACCAATCAAATGCTATAAATAGTATAATAAAATGATTTTGTACAAATTATTAGCACATATTGAACTGTTTAAACTTTAAAGTATAATACAGCATTTTCTTCTTTCTTTGAATAGGGAAGCATTGCTTCCCTTGCTTCCATGGACCGCACGCCACTGGTATATATATATATGTATATGTGTATGTATATATATGTATATGTATGTATAATTGTATATGTATATGTATGTATATATATATATATATATATATATATATATTAGGGTGTCTCTTATTTTCGAAGTGTTGATTTTTTTAGGTTGCGCCCCCTCAACCAGTTCCATTGGTTGAAAAAACATCACATATAAAAAATCTTTTGGATTGAACAATTTTTAGAGGTCGCCCCCGCTTATTAAAGTTCATAAAATATAGCTATTATTTATGCAATTAATATATATTTGAAATTACTAGCAGTTGTCAAGTATACTAAACATATGTTTTTAATTAATTAATCATCATATTTATGATGAATTCAATTAAATGAATATATTAGAGATAATTGTCAAGTTTGTAGCTGAAAATATTGCTTGATAAGACAAGATCAACCTGTTTAAACATGTTTCATCAAGAAAGCTCCAGATTATGTTGCAGTTGTTTATTTGTCATCATTCAGTGTTCTGCTGTCATAAGTAAAAGGTGTGTAACTGTGTATCACTATACTTCACGGGTCAATATAGTGGAGCCTGAGCTCTCATCGAAGCAAAATTGGGACATGATGTTTTGTACTTGCCTTGTAGACACCATGTTTTAGATTTATTGTTGGGAGCTGCATTTGAAGCAACATTGGGATCTACATCAACTGGTCCAGAGATATTGATCTTTAAGCGTTTTCGTGACAATTGGACTTCTGTTGATCAAAGCCAGTTCCAAACAGGTGAGACAGACACGAATACTAAAGAAGCAATTATCCAGTCTAAAACTGAACTAATTCAGTTTGCTAGATCCCAGGCACCTATGCTACGGGATGACTATCAAGAACTTTTGGATCTGTCCATCATCTTTCTTGGAGGTGTCCCCAATAAAGGCATCAAGTTTCGTGCACCAGGTGCCATGCATCGAGCTCGCTGGATGTCCAAAGCGCTATATTCTATCAAGATGTGGCTTTTTCGAAACCAGTTCAAGATGACTAAGACTGAAGAACGAGGAATTCGAGATCTTTCCCTTTTTTCTGTTCTCATCTATATGAAGGCTTGGACAACATCTTCACTCCCTATTGAAACCCCATTTAATGACTGGCTCCTTATGAGGTCATTGATTAATTATCCTAACAAAAAGATTTCTGATGCAACTAAAAAAAAGCTCTCTAACCACTTATGGTACCTGTCTGAAGAAGCAGTTGGTCTTGCTTTCTTTGATGAGCGAATTACTACAGATGTAAAGAAACGCATGGTAAAGGCATTAGAAGATGAATCCACTGATAGACCACCCAAGCGTCCTCGGATTCCTGAATCGACCTTCTGCTCTGGTGAAGGACTACACCAACTTGTTACAAGAAATACTAGAGAATTCTTTACTAAGCTGAATTTGCCAGAAGGATTTCTGAACAAGGCACCCAGCACTTGGACATCCAACTGTGAATATTTAAGGGCCAGAGCTATTGTTGCAGCTCTGTTGTAAATGACCGGGCAGAACGTGCAGTAGCTTTAGTTCAAGAGCTGAATAAGAAATTGACAGTGGGGGAAGAGCAGCTCCAGTTCCTGCTCCAAATTGTTGCAAAACACCGCCAGAGTCACCCAGTTCCATCAAAAAACTGTTCTTCTCAAAAAATAACCATCAATGAGGTCGCACCTTAAAATACACCATATTGTATAATCATTGTATATTAAATAAATGATGTATAAGGAAATAATGCTAATTAAGTAATTAAAGTAATTAAAGTATGTAAATAGCACTGGCATTTTGAATTTATCTCTATATAATAAACTAATGTTTTTTTTTGTAGCAATGCTTCATTGCTGATTGTATATAAAAAAAGAGACAGGAAGGATTTTGGATAGGAGAAAAAGGATTGGGATAAAGAAGGATTGAGGACCAAAGGATGGATTATAACAACATCAAGGATAGGTTAGAAAAGGATCAATGATAAATAAGAAGGCCTATACTTATAAAAACGAATCAAACTAAAAAAAGAAGGAAGGAATTATGCGTATAATGAGCATAATCATATGTCAGGAGCTATTATGCCATGGTCACCATTTTTATTAGCCAGGGGCGACCCCTAAATATGAGCCAATTTGTGTCAAACTTTGAAGTTTTAGTTTTTATGCTAAATGGAACTATTTTAGGGGGCGCAGATAAAATAATTCAACATTTCAATTTTTGACTACCCAATAAGAGACACCCTAATATATATATATATATATGTTAAACACAGACCGTGCATGGAACAAGGAACTCTTCTGGGAAAATTAAATCCACTATAGTCCGAATAAGTAATGGTGAATGACAAATACCATAGTTTTTCTTTTTCATGATGCAAGCCCGACGTGGGCAACGGGTCTCTCGCAAAGAGGTCCCATAAATATAGCTTCCCTCACCTCTTTGCGAGAGACCCGTTGCCCACGTCGGGCTTGCATCATGAAAAAGAAAAACTATGGTATTTGTCATTTACCATTACTTATTCGGACTATAGTGGATTTAATTTTCCCAGAAGAGTTCCTTCTTCCATGCACGGTCTGTGTTTAACATATAAGTTTCTCAGGGGACCATTCTGAGTTTGTATATATATATAATATATATATATATATATATATATATATATATATATATATATATATAATATGGTAAACAATGTTATAAACAGGATATTTTAATGCTTAGTATTGGCCACGTTGCTAAACGTCAAGATCTCCTCTTCCCCATGTGGCCCTTGATGGTTAAATAGCGAACCCCTCTCCCCCTTTTAAGGAACACGTGGTTTTTGAATGGCCCCTTAGAGGTCGGCGGCGATGTTGAGGGAGTGGTGTGGAGTGCATTCTGGGACCAGTTTATGGTGCTGCAGTCTGCTGCCATACACTCAAATCTGGTCAACCCTGCTTCAACGCAGCCTAAGTGGTTCAGTCGGGACATCGCTTCGGCTATCCGAAATAGGAAAGCTGCGTATAGGAGAGCGAAGGCCAATCGTTCCTACGAGAACAATGAGGCGTATGTCCGCCTGTGCAGGGAAATGAAGGCGAAGGTTAGCTAGACAAACGTAACGAAGAACTCCGGGTGGCAAGCCTCTGCAAGGCGAACCCTAAGGAATTCTTCAGTTATGTTAATAGTAGAAAGCCCATAAGAAGCATGATAGGCCCGTTAAAGGACCCCAGCGGCGCTCTGCGGACCTTCGACGCGGGCATCGCTAATGTGCTGACTGAGTACTTTGCGGGAGTGTTCACCATGGAGGACACCTGCGTCATCTCCGAGCCAGGCGTCAGGCACGACGGTGCTCGCCTGGATAGTGTTCGGTGTGCCGCGACAGACGTTGCCGATAGAATAGACAAAATGAACGCGTTTAAGGCTCCTGGGCCGGACCAGTTCCTCCTCAGAGTCTTGTGGGAAGTGCGTGACCAAATGGCTCCCCACCTGGCTACAGTCTTTAACAAATCGTTGGAGGCGCGCCAGGTGTCTGGTGACTGGAGAGAAGCCAACGTGACCCCTATCTTCAAGAAAGGCGATCACGAAAGTCCAGAAAACTATCGTCCGCTGCTAGTGTCTCCTAGCAACTGATACAACGAGAAAACGGTCTTACTTCGGTCGTAGGTAAATTATTAGAGGAGATAATAGTGGATAGGATCGTTGACCATTTGGATTCCTACAAGCTGCTTGGGGACTCCCAACATGGGTTTAGGCCGCATAGGTGGTGTCTCACCAACCTGCTCGAGTTTTTCCACGTCATGTGGAGTGAGTACAATAAGAGTAGGGCGATTGATATATTTTATCTCGACTTTCAGAAAGCCTTTGATAAGGTACCTTACCGCCAGCTAATGGCCAAAGTCCGGGCGCTGGGTATCGATGGGGAAGTCGATAGCTGGATTGGAAACTGGGTGAAGAATAGGCGGCAGAAGGTTGTAATTAAAAGGGCTACCTCGGGTTGGGCCTCGGTCACTAGCGGGGTTCCTCAGAGTTTCGTTTTGGGGCCACTGTTGTTTATCATTTACATAAATGATACCGACGCTGGCATCGTCAGTCGGATCGCCAAATTCGCTGATGACACCAAGCATGGGGCCAATGTTGGGACACCCGAAGCGATCGAGCAACTGCGTGCGGACGTACGTAGATAGGAGAGTGGTCCAAAAAATGGCAAATGCCGTTGAACTTGGGTAAATGCAAGGTCATGAACATTGGCTACGCCAATCCCAAGTCGGATTACTCCATGTTGGGGAGTAATATCGAGGCCACTGATTTGGAAAAGGACTTGGATGTGCTAATTAGCAGCGACCTTATGTTTACCAAACAGCGTGTAAAGTTGGAAAAGAAAGCCCAGAACCTGTTGGGTTATATCAGGAGGCAATTTCGATTTCGAAACAAGGAGATTGTGCTCTCTCTGTACAATTCCCTGGTTTGGCCGCAACTGTGCAACTGTGCAACTGTGCAGTTCTAGTCGTCCACCCTTTGGGAAGATATTGACTGGCTGAAGCGAGTCCAGGCGAGGGCCACAAAGTTAATGCCTTTTTTTATGCATATGAGTAGTATGGCCGCAAAATGGTAGAGTGCATATGAAATTGCAATGTTGATCAAATGAGTGTCAGTGCCACCCCCCCACCCCCCTTTGATGCAAGGTTCCAATCCCTCACCCCACAAGGTGCTAAAAAAAGAAAGGAAAAAATGGGAAATCTCCCCAGCAAGCTGGGGGAGTCCACCTAAGAGAGAGAGAGAGAGAGAGAGAGAGAGCCTTCATATTTCCTTTTCTGATTACCCCGACGGTGGTACAGGTAAGGTAATAAAACAGATGTTTATCATACAGCCGTTTTCCCCAATTCTGCCAATTAATTTTTTTTAAATTATTTTAGGTAGTTGTAAAACCCCTCATATATATATATATATATATATTGTCACAGTTGAGGTAATAAAATGGATATTTATCATGCGCCAATCTCTCGACACCATAAATTTTGAGGGACTAATGCAACGCTACCCCTTCCATTTCTGTTAATTATTTTTTAAATTATTTCACAGTTTTAGATGATTGTAAAAACCTTCATATATATATTATATATATTATATATATATATATAATATATATATATATATATATATATCAGCACAGGTAGTAAATGGATGGTTAATATACGGTCAAATTTCCCTTCGCCCACCCATCTCATCGGCGCCTCAGAAAAACAAGTTTTATTTTCCAAACAAAACTCTCTCTCTCTCTCTCTCTACGAATCTGTTTCATTTCTGGAAGAAATCTATGGAATCGGTAAGTTATATTTGACACGCCCCAGAATTCACGGCCCAACCAATTACAGCCCAGTGGTCGGAGCCTTAGAACGGCCACAGGACCTCTGGTTGGTGGGTAGTCGCGCTTACACGTTATGCGCCACCCAAATTTCACCGACAACCAATAGAAAACTCGTGATTTGGCTTCTGGGGTATTTACAATTAGGATCGCGTATGTAAAAGGGGGCATTTTCATTTGGATTCCACAACAGTTGTAGTTATCAAAGAATAACACCAGAGATATATCGCCATGAGCCAATCACAACAGCTTTACAGCTCCCCGCAGTTGTTTGAAGAAGGGGACTTCTATGCAGGGGCTACACTCCAACTTTTCGGAGAGACTGACCGGAATGATCTTCTCTCCACATAAAGCATTGCAGAAATTTGTGACGGAGTGCAAGAATCGATCGTTGAAAACAACATTGAAATGTAAGTAATTAATTTAATTTGTGATTCGGGCTATATACATCGTTTCATTCAGTGCCTGTTAGTTAATTTATAAAAAGCCATAATAAATGCGTTTTGAAAAACTAGTTTGTGATTTAAGCGGAAGGCCGGGCTATGTGTATATATATATCGTTTCATTTAGTGCCCGTGTTAGTTAATTTATAAAAAGCCGTAATTAATGCGTTTTGAAAAACTAGTTTGTAATTTAAGCGGAAGGCCGGGCTATGTATATACAGGGTGTTTCAGGAGGAAAGGTCAATACTTTGGGAAGTGATAGTATCGGTCATTGTGAGAAAAAAGTTCATATGAACATGTGTCTAATTCTGTATGGATACGGAGATAGAGCTGTTTGAATCTGATGCGCGCGCAGTTCTTCCTCCCCCCGCGGTGGTCCCATTCAATGTCTACCAAGGTCTCCAGACCTCTCTCCGTTAGATTATTGTTTGTGGGGTGGATGAAAAGTCAAGTTTACAAAAGAAAAGTGGATACACGAGACGAATTGTTCGCGCGCATTTTGGATGCTGCTGCCCGCATAAAGGCGATCTTCGCACACGAGTTCCAAAGTGCATTGAGGTTGACGTGCGTTTTTCGAAAACGTATTTTAAACTGTAACAAATTTGTCATTTCTGTATCTGATACCATTCAAAATGCCAATGTTTAAACATTAAATGTTAGAAACAGTAATTGGTTTCTCTTTCTTGATTACCATTAAAAATGCTTTTGTATTTATAGATTCAAACAGCTCTATCTCCGTAACCATTCCGAATTAGATACATGTTCATATGAACTTTTTTTCTCACAATGACCGATACTATCACCTTTCGAAGTATTGACCTTTCCTCCTGAAACACCCTGTATATCGTTTCATTCAGTGCCCGCGTTAGTTAATTAATAAAAAGCCATAATAAAACGAAGTGAAAGGATATCTGCCCAGGGGTCGAGACCCGGTGCCGACAGACGATGCGTAGCACACCCAGCTAATCTTCCTTCTTGATAACGTCTTTTAGACAGTGAGTTTTATTATACAATGATGTCCTTTGAAAGTAAAATTTTATTACGTTTGTTTCTCATAACTTAAAACTTTAGAGAAAGTTCTACAGGTAGGGTTTTAGAATTGCCAAAACTTTACAGAATTGTCTGCGGTCCCGAGTTCGAGACCCGGTGCTGAACAGACGGTGCGTAGCAAACCCAGCTAAACTTCGTTTTGACCTGATTAGGCTGGTTGCATGCTGTTTATTATCTGTTCCTTCGTGGCTATTTCTTCATATATATATATATATATATTATATATATATATATATATGGGGGTGGAAGTGATAATACATTTTCAACTCGTTACATTTTGTTGTAAAATGTTCCATAGCGGGTATCATCAATTATAGATTAGCATGCATTAATACTGAGCTAGGCAGGGACTCAGTGGGTAGCAGAGCTGGGCATTTGCGGCATATTTTGCGGTACTGCGGTACTTGCGGTACCACCGCACTACCACCCCGGGCCCCCATAACGCAGTACCGCAAAGGATCGCTGAAAGTACCGCAGTACCGCTACCGCATTCAAATTTCCGCGTACCGGTTTGGTACCGGTTTGGTAGTGCAGCAGTACCGCAGTACCGCAATATGCCGCAAGTGCCCAGCTCTGGTGGGTAGCACACCCAGCTAATCTTACTTTGAGCCCAGTTAGGATATCTGCTTTCTTATTTGATCCCGGCACCCTAATCGACATTTTATCTTATTGTAACTGTCTCTTCATATATATAATATAATATATATATATATATATATATATATATTATATATATGGAAGTATGTGCTCACAACCGGTCCCGGGCGCGTTACCCGTTGCTGGCAGATGATGCATAGCACATCCAGCTAACCTTACTTTTGAGTCCAGTTAGGACTAGGACATCTGCTTTGTGATTATTATTTGCCCTGGGTGCCCTAATCGGCATTTTCTCTTATTGTAACTCTCTGTTCCCATATATGTGTGTGGGTGTGTATATATATATATATAATATATATATATATATATATATATATATATATAGATGTATGTGTTAACAACCCTGTCCCGGGCTCGTTACCTGGTGCTGGCTAATGATGTGTAGTACACCCAGCTAATCTTCGTTTTGAGCTGTAAATTAGTGTACTTGTAACACCTTGCAGCTCTCTCTCTCTCTCTTCATATATATATATATATATATATATATATATGTGTGTGTGTGTGTATATATATATATATATACACCTCACCTCTGTGTGTATTTTGGTGAAAAACAATAGATTCTTAGTTACTGTCCATTTTGTGTCGCCTTCATGATTATTTCGGTATACATATATATATGGTTTGGTTGTAATAATACATTTCTACTCAAATTTTATCGTAAATGTTTCATTAGCGGGTATCCTCAATTGTAGCCTAGTTTGCATTAGTACTGAGCTAGGATTTCTGAATACAAATCGATTCATGAAAAAATGGACTTCAATTAAAAAAGATTCGGTATGAACTAATCACGTTAATTTCTCCTTAAAGGACCGATGCGGAACTTGATCGTGTTATAGCTATTTTTCGCGAAAGCTATGATGAAAGGCGAATAAACGATGGTGATTTGGAGGGTTACCGCGCAGCCAACCCAATGACCTGAATACCGAGGTCGAGGTATTGCTCACATCCGGTCCAACGAATGCCAGGTCATCTAGGAACTAATGTAAGTTTTTTGTGGTTGAGAACAAAACCCATGTATTTTCATTCAATTTATGTTTTAGTACAATTCGGCTTACAGAACTAGCGTCCATTAAATAAGACTAACATTAATGGAGACAATTTACAGTTACAATTATATATAAATATGTAAAACTTTACACAATATAGTTACAACTCTCTCGTTATTTATAGAAAGCATTTAAACGTTGATCGTGGTTGCGGCTTTATAGCAATAGTCTTAGCTCATATGTTCACTGTGCTAAATACAATCGCGTATAATATCTGGCTGCCTACGGTTGTGCAGCGTGCCCGTAAACTGGCTTCAGATTGTAAGGTTGAGTTTAAGTGTAATATAGGTCATGAAGAGCTGAGAAGGGTAGAGCAGGAAATGAATGTTCGTATAGTTGTATTTGGAATGGATGATCGTCGTAGGACTGTGTATGTCTTTAAAAGCTGTGTGAGAGATCGCTCGAGACCTCTACTTATTTTAGGATTGTCAGGAACATCGTATCTCCCCATCCGTAATATAAGGACTCTCTACGCTAGTTGTGATAAAAGTAAAAAATATGGTAGGCATCATGATTTGTGTAAGGGATGTTTCTAGTTTGCTGATGATATAGTGAAACATTGTAAGGAATTCTACATGGTATGTGAGCAGTGTAAAATCCCCAAATGTGAAAGTCATGTAGTTGAAGCTGAGAAGAGCGACTGTAATGTGTGTAGACGTACATTTTTCAATAATAAATGCTTTGATCTCCATAAATCAATTGGCACTTGCAAGTGCGGCTTGTTTCACATGATGGATAATTGGGGGAATTTCAAACATAAAAGTGATGAAATTCACTGTTCTACATGCAATGAGAAATATAAGGCGGACGGAGTTAAGCATGTATGTTATATGAAAGATGCTAAGCCTAAAAATAGCCCTTGTATAACCGTGTACTACGATATAGAAACATACACGAACCCTGAAACCAAAGAGGTTATCCATTTACTTGTAAGCCAGACTATCTGTGATGAGTGCATGGAGATCAACTGTGATGAGTGTCACAAATGTGGTAAGCGGACAAACGTTTTTAAAACGAATGCACACGACGGCCCTGTGAAACTCTTTGTATCCGATATTGTCAAGTTAGCGGACAAGTTAAAAAAAAATATGACTATATTTTTGCCCATAACTGAGCAAAATTTGACACACAGTTCCTTTATAAGGAGTTGCTTGAACACGAGTCATCTGAGATATTTACAGGTGATCTCTTGTAAAGAGGCAACAAACTAATACAGATGCAGATAAGAGGTAATGTTCAGTTAAAAGATACCTTATTATTCACACCTTATAAATTAGCAAAGCTACCCAAGGTGATGGGCGTAGCCGGTGAAGTTTCAAAAGGATATTTCCCTTAAACATTCCTCACTAACGAAACTTTAAATTACGTAGGACTACCTCCGCCCAAACATTACTCTAACTACACCAACATGAGTGATAGTGACCGTGAAGATTTTGACCGCTACTACAACATTTTTAATGAAGCTAGTCCATACAATATAGCTGATGAATGTGAACGTTATTGCATGAATGATGTGCGCGTGCTTAATGGATATTTCCAGGCCCTTAGGAGGATGTACATAGCCCGTTTCAAATGCGATCCGTTGCAAGTCGCAACCACGATCGCCTCATTATGTTTTACTGTGTTCAAGAATAACTTCATGCCTAAAAACACCTTAGCCGTCATTCATGGAAACAATCGCCGCAGTTATGGACACAAGGCTATTTACTGGCTCATACACACAGCAACAGACAGGTGTATCCATAAAGCATGCCCGCAACACGGGAGAAGTAGCCATTAAGGTCAATTGTCGTGTTTTTTGGGTTGATGGTCACCGTAACACTGGTGAGAAAACTGTGTGCTCCTTTAATGGTTGTTGGTGGCATGGATGCCCACGTCCTGAGTGTGGAATCGTGCAAGATATCCACGGTAGATCTCCTGCCGACAGTCTTGCATGGACCCGCACCTGCGATCAGCTTATAGGCTCCCAGTTCACTCACAAGATCTTGTGGGAGCATGAAGATGATGCACGGATGGAAACAGACGGCGAGTACCTTGAAGAAATAAGGGCCATCAAGCATTCGATGATGATGGATCTTCTCAAATGCGGCGATAGCTTGTTCGGAGGGTGTACAAACCCATTCAAGCTATACTTTCCACTTACGGAGGGCGTGAAACTCCATTGATATGACTTCTGTTCTTTATATCTCTACGTGATGAAGAACAATCCCTACCCCTTAGATGCACCTGAAAAACTGCTGGGCCCCGCCATGCCAACCATCGAGGAGTTCTCTGCTAACTTGAGTGAGCGCTACTTTGGTCTCTCTTTCGTAGACGTGCTCCCCGTCGCGATTTATGGATGCCGATCTTACCCATCGTTATGGATCACAAGCTCATGTTTCCTCTGTGCGTGAAGTGCGCAGAGGAGAAAACGGAATTGTAATCATACAACCAACCAGCGTAAGATCAGAGGTGTATATAGAAGGCCTGAGCTGGACCTAGCCGTTCGACATGGTTACAGAATATTGAAGATACATGAGTTGTGGAGGTTTCAGAAGCTACCCAACCTTTTCACGCAATATATAAACACTTTTTTGAAGGATAAGTTAGAAGCATTGGGGTATCCGCGAGGAGATGATACCGAAGATAATAAAACGGCTTATATTCAGCGTTACCGTGCCCGTGAAGGTATACAGCTTGACCTTTTCCAAATTGTTAAGAATCCTGGCAAGCACTTTAGTGCAAAGTTGTGTCTAAACAGTCTTTGGGGAAAATTTGCACAGAATACTGGCAAAGGAAACGTTCATTTGGCACAAAGTTATAATGAAGTCTGGGATTATGCCAACGTTCCCGATAAAGAGGTTATAGAGATCGTGAATGTAGGTAATAATTACATAATAAAGTACAACATTACCGAACTGGCCACAGATACCTCACGGGTTACAAACATACCTGTAGCCAGTTTCACAACGGCCTACGCCCACATCAAGTTTTGGGGACTATTGCACTCACTTGGGCGGAGGGTGCTGTAAGCTGACACAGATAGCCTAATATTCACAGAGAGGGAGGGTGAATACATGCCTCCTACTGGGGAATTCCTCGGAGCGTTAACTGGCGAGATCAAGGATGAGTATGGTGATGGTGCATACGCTGACTCGTTTGTATCAACACGACCAAAAACTTATTGGGTACGGGTGAGGGTGGGGGAGGATATGAAATATATCGTGAAGGCTAAGGGTATCACGCTTAAGTATGCGAACCGACGAGTCGTTAACTTTGACTCGTTGAAGGATCTAGTGTGCTTGCAAGATGAGGACAATTACCCACCCCAACTGACTGTGGGGACCCACAATTTTCGGCCGCAGAAACTGGGGTGTGTGAAGGAACTTATGGGCACGAATGTATGCTGTAACACCTATAGGAAACATTACCAAGTGCCTGGTGCCTATGACATCATACCCTTTGAATACCTTAATCCTCGATTGTTTTTATATATATATATATATATATATATATATATATATATATATATATATACATATATATATATATATATGTGTGTGTGTGTGTGTGTATTGTTAACGGTATGTTTATTTATTACATATATTTGTTTCAATTAGGGTTTCATTTTCCCTTTTGTGTGCATGCGTGTGTACAATCCTAAGCTCCGCCCACTGTGAGCTCGGTTACGTAACTCCTGCTACTACCTGGATATATCTCTACCCCGGCATGCTCAGTTCATCTCTGCAAGCCCTGGAGCTCAGACGTGTATTTTCTCACGTAGACGAAAAATAGTGGTTGCGACTTTTGATATTGCGTGTTCGACGTTTATGAAGTGGTATTCGGTAAAGTCGGAAGATGTGGTGAATACTGAAAACGACCTACCCCACCCTCCTTTGAGACTTTTAAGGCTACATTGAATCGCGCGAAGGAACAAGATGTCAAAATACCCTATGGATATTCTGGCGAGAGCATTGCCGGATTTCGCAGCACAAACGATGTAATGGACTACGTTGTAGGGCTAAGCTGTATAAAAGCGTACATATATATATTCCGTGAGGTGAAAAAGACAACGCGTGCAGAAGAGAAGCAACGGATATGAGTAATGAGTCTTGTTGATGAATGGTGTGACAGGCTGTATTATGTCATGCTACACCATACTGAGTACGCATACCCTGCGGCTGAGAATGTAAACCTTGTCATCATGGACAAGCTAAAGTACTTTTACCACTACATTCATATATATCATGACGAGGTTCGCAGTGAGGTTGTGGCTAAAGGCCTGTGTGAGTTTTTAATAGAGTTTAGAGACGAGTATCGTTTGATAAACAAAAAGGATAAACACGGTCACATGTTTCTCTCAAATAGTGCACCGGATTGTTAATGAATGGAGAACGTCTAGTGCGCATAAAACATTGAAACTGAAAATACCCCATGTGTCGGAAAATTGCCCGGTATAATGGGTACAAGTACTCCCGTGATTCATGCTAGAACAAATCCGTACACGATTCAACAACTTATGGTGTGACTCGCTCCCCCATCGATCCTGCCCTCCCACCCGTAGCTCATAGTCAT
Organism: Bathynomus jamesi; assembly: GCA_023014485.1. Classification (NCBI taxonomy): domain Eukaryota; kingdom Metazoa; phylum Arthropoda; class Malacostraca; order Isopoda; family Cirolanidae; genus Bathynomus; species Bathynomus jamesi. The sequence goes on along the minus strand of JAJOZX010004757.1, from coordinate 298,662 downwards.
CTCAGAGCTTGAACCGACTGGACGTGCACTCCTTGAATACGATGGAAATTCCTTTGAGAAGTATTCTCAATGCCGCGTACGATGTGTCCGTGACGAAGTCATTGCGCGTGTTCAGGCGTGAAACGGGTACCATTAACTATGTACTTGAAACGAATTGTAGACAGGCAAAATCTGGTAAACGTAATGTTATTTATTTAAGTGTTGAGGAGATGAATAGTCTTTGTGATAGTTGAGAAGTGGGGTGAGAATCGTTATAAAATACCTGCAGGTGTAGGTACAAGAAGAGAACAGATTAGTGATGCCCCCTCATATGCCATTGTTTGTACGTTGTGTATAAATAACGATCAGCCATGTATTGATATACGACTGATGTGGAAGAATGTTCCTGATAATAACGTTCTTGTCCCTACGCGAAACCGTTCCATCCTCGACAGAATGTTTGAAATCGTCGGATTCCGCAAGCTGAAGCCTATATTAGACGCGCGTGTTAAGGATATGATTTATTTTGAAACGGTTCTTGAATACGCATACACCGCTCTGCTCGACGGGTTTATCGAATGTAGGAATGAACAAGGCGAGAGTGTTCTAGAGCTGGATGCTTATTTAAAAGGTTTAGGCTCTTCGAAATATCATGAACTTTAGTACAAAGGACTTGAGCGGTAGAGGGCAAAGCTCGCCTACACCGTTCACCCTGAAAAATTGCACTTCTATATAATGAGCAGCTGTCGTTACGACTTAGAAGATTATTTCAATTGTCGCAATGCGTTGTGAAGAAGAGTTCACGATTGAAAAGCTCGGATCGGTAAGAAAAAACCCTCGATTGGAAAGGAGTGTTTATAAACTTGAATTTAATAATGATGTGGTGCCTTACGATGACCTCTTTGTGCGTGCTTTTGAATATATTCTAACCGTGTTTAAAGATAACTTGACAACCGAATGTAAAGTGGGCACAAAAATAGTATTGAATTATATGAAGGCCATTTACATCGAGTATAGGCGCCCGCACACCTTGAGCGGTAAAATAATGTTAAATCATATTTGCTGCGTAGTGCAAAGCAATAATGATGTGAATGTAGACTCGATTACGTGCGAGTTTAGTGTTTTTAGTTCAGCGCAGTAGAACATAAAATATTTTGATGTATATTTATTTTCAATATATTTATTTATTTATTTAATATATTTGTGTGTGTGTGTGTGTATATATATATATATATATTATTTTTCCTGTGTCTTACATTATTTTTATTTTATTTTTGATTATGTATATAATATATACACTCGATCGTTCGTATTTCTTATATTATTATCAATTTTTATTGTATATATTCCTCGTTTGTATAGGATTGTGTATTTATTTTCTATATATTTCGTGAAATTGAATCCAATAATTCGTCTAAATAAACAGAATGATGTAACGGTGTTTTCTTTAATTCTTTTGGTTGTATATATAAACAATATTATTAGTTAATTATATGTATACCAAATGGCTAGTTAAGCAATCTAAACCGACTGACGGATTTATAAGCCAACTGTCAAGAATATCTGAATAGCGCAATCTGGCAGCTGAAAAGTTAATTAATATATACACATACACCTGCCTTCTAGGTCTTCTAAGTCAACTGGCTGGTTAAGCCAACTGGCGGATTATGCCAACTGGCGGATTTCTAAGCCAACTGTCAAGAATATATGCTTTAATTAAATAAATAGCGCAATCTGACAACTCAACCCTAATAATGTACACCTGAACAAGCATTTACGCCCTCTAAGCCAGATTAAGCCTTCTAAGCCTACTGGCTTCTATGCCAACTTGCGGATTTAGAGTTCTAAGTCAAGTGTTGCTACCATGATCTCTCATTGAGCTTCTACCTCTCGCAGAAGCTGGATGCTCTCCTCCTCTCTCTCCTCCTCCTCTCTCTCTTACGTTAGGTATGCCCCTTTGGGGGGTGAGGCCATCCCACCTTCTCCCCCAAAGAGATTGGAGCTTGGGGGATAACCCTTCCCTCTTGTTGCATAACCCCCTCCCCCATTTGTAGCATTGACTTGTTGCAAGACCCCTCCCCCTGTTGCACACCTCTCGCAACATCCTCCTACCCCCTTTGCAACATTGATCAACATTTGCGATTGCATTGCTCTCTAACCTTTTGCGCCCATGCTACTCATGTTACCAGTGTGGACAAGGCTTTATGCATATTCTCAAATAACAAAGCCTTACAACTCACATAAAAATGCACAAGTCCACGTCTTGTCAGGCAAACAGTCTTAAGCCTGACGTCTGTCTTTGAAACATGTTGTGATGTAAATCTTATGATTTATTTATAATTAGTGATGCACCAATTAATCGGCATCGGCTATATCGGCCAACTTTTTGCCATCGGCATCGGCACCGGCTTCGGCCAAATTTGGCCGATGATGGGCTGATTATATTTGTTTGATTTTTAAATATAAATAATTTAATGTGGGCGGATCGGATGGCTATAAGGGTTGATGAGGAGGCTATTATAAAAAAATAAAAAGTTAAAAATATTGTATAATAAACACACTTGTTAGATTTGTGTATATATTCATGACCTTTGTTGAAAGATAGCTAAGGGGTACCTACTGTATTATTGCACCATACATAAAATTATTATTTTCACCTTTCTCTATGAAAAGGTGAAAAACGAGAAAACGAAACAAAGATGTCATAAATTAGTTGTAATGAAGGTTTCATGTAAAAACCGATATTCTTTGAGTAAAATGGGCAAATAACTGAATTAATCAGAACTTCAGTAGGCCTATTACGTGTTCCCTGTTCCTCTATTTTTTTATTCAAAGTTTTGAAACAAAATTTCAGTTAAAACGAAAAATTCAGACTCAAAATCAGGTTTCAGCTATTATGATGTTATTACTCCATTATAATAACTAATTTATTAATCTACTGTACACTAGGTAGGGGACACCGGGGCTAGTTGGCGCATTTTTTACATCTTCATTTAAGGAGCTTAAAAAAACATAGAAATCAACTTTTTTATTACATATTTGATTAACTGAAAGACTTATCTACATTTTGATGCAAAAAAATAAGAGTTTTCTTTCTTAAATCAAGAACAGTGTCCTTTCCAAAAAACTATCAACATGAGCCAACGTGCCCCATGTATGGGGCATGTTGGCACACAGTCTGGGGCAAGTTGGCTCATACAATATTCTGGTAACATAATTAGTATCCCATTGTAGAATTGAACAAATATGATCCGTGTAACTTTTTTAAAGAATGCTAAGGCAAAAGTGAATTAAAATATATCTTTTTTAAGCAATAGAATGTTGCCAAAGTTCATCATTTAAAAAAAAATCCATAAAATGGCATATAAGTAGTTGTTATTCTCATCCCAAAATTGTTTACATGCAATAAACATACAAAGATGATTAGCAATAAATTTAAACAAAATCACTACCAATCTTCAGATGAATCACAATTATCGCAGATAAAGAACAAATCCTTATTAGTGCAATCTTCTTGTGCCCACATGTTACAAACTCTACATTGTATCCACACTTCTCGTGTCCTGCTGTTTGAATAAGGTTCTGTGCAAACCAAACAGAAAACTTCTTCATCTGAGCTTTCTACATACAAGCTACAGTGCTTTGCTACTTTTTTTTACTTCACTGAGTCTTTTTTTCTTCTTAGTGAACTCAGGAACCAATTGTTTTCTAGCCCGAGGCCTATTTGTTTCCGCTTTTGACTTCCTCTCTTCCAACAACTTTTTTATCGGTGTATCAGTCAGTATGGCAGAGCAACGTTTCCTCTTGTTTGTTCCAGTAGGCCCAGCCTTTCTTGGACTTGCTTTAGGTAATGGTCTCAGTACTTCAGGTGTTAAACTTTTCTTTTCACAGGCTCCTGATGTAGATAGTGTTGAAACTGTCTTACGAAGTAATGGTTCAGTTTCCTCATCTACTTTTGCAACATCTTCGTTGGTAGTAGATGCAACTTGGACTGATGCATCATAAACTTGTGATCCCTGGTCCTGACTTGGTCCTTGCATGATATGAATCGAATTTTCATTTGGTTGAGAAGTGGTTTGACTGTTTGCTGGCACTTGAATTTCGATCGACTGGATTATCTGTCTGAGGTCTATCTGTAACAAATGCACCCATAAAGGCAGAGTCTGGGAATATATCCCTGTTGAAGGGCGAGATTCCTGCAGCCTTAAACCAGGCTGTGATGTTATTGGGAGTCATAGCAAGTGGTAAAGCAATGGACACTATGCCTGGAATATCATAGATGGTCATGGTGGAACCTGGATGACTGGTCATCCAAGAGTCACATGCAATGTTGACAAACTTTTTAAAGAGTCCATAGACACTCACATCGAGTGGCTGCAGTCTGTGTGAACAGTGCGGTGGGAAAGAGAGAACTGTGATGCCATGGTCTTTACAGAAATCAAGGCCATCTATGGACAAGTGAGAGTCATGATTGTCTAATAATAAAAGAACAGGACTATCTTTGGAGCATTTACAGTATCTGACAAAATGTTTAAGAAATTCTAAAAAATGTCTCCATCATCCATCCTGATGGATTAGCATCTCCAGAACTACCAACAGGAGCAGTTGTAAGAAAATGATCACAAAAATGAACTCTAGGGAAGATCAGAAAAGGAGGAATAGAGTTACCGGTGGCTGAGACTGCTGTAGCTAATGTTACAAGAACTCTCTCAGCCGAAGTCATTTGTCGAACTTGCTTGAAACCTCTGCGAGCAACAACTCTATTGGGTTTTTGAACTGTTGTTATTCCCATTTCATCCATATTCCAACTGTCACTAGGACTTAACTTCAAGCGATCAAGAACTGTTTGAAGATTATCAAAAAACATGCTAACATTTGTTCTGTTGAAACTTCTTGCTCTAGAAAGACTGGTGGCTTCTGGGGATCTTACAGACAGGTCTTTGTTTCTTTTCAAAAAACTAGTGAACCAATCTGGGCCTGCCATCTCATTCTGATTTCATGAGGGAGGGAAAGTATTACCTGCACCTTTAGCATATTGGTAGGCTAACTTTCTCACTTCCTTTACAGACAAACCATAATATATATCTGACGCTTTTTTAATATATGATGAAAGCAGTTTCTCTTGTTCGTCTGAAAACACTTGCCTAACTGCAATGTAGCCTATCTTGCGAGTTAAACTGTCATCACTCATTAGTTCTTCATATGTTATCTTTTGGTAATATCCAGTCAAAGTGCGAGACGGAATGCCGAAGTCCTTTGCGACCCCTCGTATTGACTTATGTTCACATTTTACGAGTTTGGCAGCCTTCAGCATCACATCAGGAGGAGTAGAACCTCGTCCAGTTTTTTGTTTATATGTCCTCACCATATCTGAAAAGTGAAAACAATATATATACACTCGTATATAACTTTATAAATAAGGTAAGCTTTACTAGCTTACTTAAAACACTGGCAGAAATCAACTTAATGTTTAAACATTATTTATGGTATCATATGGGGCACGTTGGCACAGCGCCACCTTATCCCATTCCTGTTGTGCCAACCTGCCCCAACCTTGCTGAGGTCAGTAAAATGGCGTATACGGCCTTACTAAATGCTTAGATTTTTCTGCTTTCAGGGAATTTAATCCTTACATTCCAAGGGATATTTCAATCATAAATACAAAGTAATTCACAACTATCTACTATATTTCATGCCATACAGTATTCAAACATTAAAAACTACTCACCAGTTATAAATTTGAAAATTCATCAACAATTCAGTGATCATACACTCTCACTCGGCGATGTTTTGTGGGTGACTGAGGTCCTGCATGGCGATCACGTGTTATGAGTCTCAGTGTCATTTAGCGGCCAGTTTTGGAATTAATTCATCTGCGCCAACTTACCCCTGTAGCCAACTAGGCCCGGTCTCCCCTACTGCAGATGGTAAGCTGGCTAGAGAGGGATATATAAAAAATTAATAATTTGATACCAACATAACAAGAAATCTTCAAAAATTTTAAGTTTTTGTTTATTAAATAATCGGCATCGGCTTCGACTTCGGCCAATTTGCTAGTCATCGGCATCGGCTTCGGCTTCGGCTAAAATTTGCCATCGGTGCATCACTATTTATAATGTTATAAAGTCATTTGGATATTCACTATACGTAAAATTAATTATTATTTTAATTGATTTATTACTTTGTATCTACCGAATAAAGTAAATCCTCGATATAACGGAACTCGATATAACGGAGGAGCAATTTAGCGGAAGGATTTTTCTCCATTATTGAGTGATCAATTTAGCGAACTAGTTCGTTAAATCAGAATAGTGCTCCGTAAAAAGGAGGGACGGACGCGCACGTGTTTTCGTGAGTTCATGTTTTGTTTACATGTGGCCAGTCTGTACCCTGTCCCCTCGCAGCTGTGTTGCATTGCTGCTCACTGTGTTTTTATTATCATGCCGAAAGTATCTCAGAGAACAAGTGGTGGTGAGGTGAAAAGAGTGCGTTTAACTATTGCGAAGAAGTTAGAGATAACTGAAAAGCTTGAGAAAGGAGCGTCAGTGGCTGCTGTGATGGCATAGTATAACATTAGAAAAACACAAGTTTACCAACTGAAAGGTAATAAGCAGCACCTTAAGAGCTATAGGTTGCAGCATGAGACGAGTGCTAGTGCTGGTGACAAAAATAAGGCTCTCGAAAAAAGTCATTAAAGAAGCAATCACATCAAGACCTGGACGACGCCATGTACAACTGGTACAAACAGCAAAGGGCTCAAGGGCTGCCGGTTCGAGGTCCAGAGCTCCAGTCAGCTGGATTAAGGTTTTCATAAAAATTAAATATTGAAAATTTTCATGCTAGCACTGGCTGAGTGACTAGGTTTTGTGCCCGGCACAATATTATGGACCGTAAGATTGTCGGCGAAAGATGCAGTGCTGATACCGCCAGTGTTGCTCCCTTCGTAGAAGAGATGAAGGTGCTGAGGATAGAAACGAATCTGCAGGACTTCCAAATCTACAATGCTGATGAGACGGGCCTCTTTTGGAAGGCATTGCCGAGCAACACGCGGGCAGCGAGAGCAGAGGCAAGTGTCCCCGGGCACAAAATGAGCAAGAGTCGTGTGTCTGTCCTGCTGTGTGCCAATGCCGATGGTTGCTGGAACTGTGAAGAGGCCAATGGCATTACGCCCCTTCATGAGCAGTAGGGTGGATCGATTTTACATTTTTTTCGATTCCCATATTCTAATAGAGACAAAAACTTGCGCATGCATGAGAAAATAGCCTCTGCAAAATCGTAGCTTAATAGGTAATCATCTTCTGCCCCCGGCAGAGCGATGAAAATCATATTTTAGTAGTCAAAAACGTATTTTTAAACCCTAGCCTAGAGTCATAAAATTTTGCGTGTGTGTTATTTCATGCCTAAGCAACGATATAAATGCTATGGGAAATATATAAATGCATTATTTAAGACAAAGAACCGATCTGAAAATATGTACATTATACATATTTTCAGATCGGCTCTTTGTCTTAAATAATGCATTTATATATTTCCCATAGCATTTATATCGTTGCTTAGGCATGAAATAACACACACGCAAAATTTTATGACTCTAGGCTAGGTTTAAAAATACGTTTTTGACTACTAAAATATGATTTTCATCGCTCTGCCGGGGGCAGAAGATGATTACCTATTAAGCTAAGATTTTGCAGAGGCTATTTTCTCATGCATGCGCAAGTTTTTGTCTCTATTAGAATATGGGAATCGAAAAAAATGTAAAATCGATCCACCCTAATGAGCAGTCTTCTTGTATCCTATGACGGTAACAAAAAAGCTTGGTTCACGAGGGAGATTACCAAGCACTGGTTCGACAACTGCTTTGTCCCAGCTGTCCGGTCTTTCCAGGTGAAGGAAAAGGGAGTGAATTATAGAGAAGTTAAGGCCCTGTTGCTCTTGGACAATGCTCCTGCGCATCACTCTGCTGATGTGTTGTGCTCCAGTGATGGGAAGATAAGGGTCAAGTGTTTGCCGCCGAACACCACTTCACTAATCTAACCTATGGATCAGGGGGTAATCAACGCTTTCAAAAGGCATTACCGTCGGTTCATGCTTGATGATCTTCTTGTTGTGGAGCTTCCCCCGGCAGAAGACGTGCCAGATACAAGAGGAGAAAGAAGTCTGCAGGCCTACAAGAACTACAACTTTTATGATGTAGTGCACAATGTAAAAAAGGCATGGGATACGGTGAGTGTTCGACCCTGGTCCATGGCTGGAATGCCTTGCTTGGCCACAAACCATCAAACCCAGCTGCAAGAGAAGACAGCAGACTTCGAGGGATTGACGGTACAGGAATGCAGAACGGTCTTCCGCAATGCTGGAGAGGACGATGTACAGCAAGAGGACATCGAGGAGTGGCTGGACATTGATGGTGGAGACCCCGGGAGTAGTATGGGCGCGTTTGGGGAGAGGAAGTTGGGGTGCTCTGAAATCCTGCCCCTGGAGAGGCCCCCCTGAAGGACTTGGCCTTCGTTATGAGGGGCCCCCTCTTAAGTTCCTAACCCATTTATGGGGTCTCACCGTCTTAATGAAGGGCAGTTGCCCGTTGAGGGCCCCCCCCCTCCTCCTCGGGAAAAAAGTTCTCGTCATCACCTTCCTTCAAAAAAAAAAAAGAAAAGACATCCTCGCCTTCCTCCTTGAAAAAAGAAATAGGATTCGTCTTCACCTTCCTTTAAAAAAAAAAAAATCATCCACGCCTTCCTTTACTAGGAAAAAAAGAAAAAATTCCACCTTCTTGGTCTTTCATGAGACGGACAAAATCAAACAAGCAAAAACAGACAAAACCAACAAGCAAATACAGACAACGACAGATTTTGACACTTGATTTTCAACGTATACCCTTGAGCATTAGAAATGAAAACTTAAAATACGAGTGTAAAGAACCTCAAAACATATTATCACATTCTAATATCACATTACCTACTCGAATGTATTTCCAATTTTATACGCTAACAAACTGCTAACATCACAAGAAACAAAATCAGGTTAAACATATTTTAATTCAAAAGCAGATTCTTTGTTTAATATTTGTATTATGAAAAATAAAATGAAGGTTTATTATTTTAATTTAAATAAATTAATTTCTCCCTTTTTTAAGGAAAACTGGCATATTTTCAACCGCTCTGAATCAAATACAAGAATTTTTTTATACATTCATAATATATACTTATTTGCTTATTTACTTTTAAATATATAGTATTCTGTTGTTTACATCGCTATATATCAACACATCACGTGACAACTTCTGGTTTCTGAACTATTAATTTTATTGCACATCAAATTTCGTTATAAAATTGCATGTGCTAAAACAACATCAAGCTGTGTAATGCGGCTTTAAAACTATAACATCAAAGCTGTTTTCCTCCTCTAAACACCCACTTAAATATTATTACTAATATTGATTTATTGTTATTATTACATATATATGTACACGTGCTAAGAGTATTTAAATTAAATATATTGATTTCAATTCCCTTCGTAATAAAAGCATATGACAACTCTACCCCAATCTTGCTATATTTTTCTCACAGTAACTGTCTTCAGAGTATTAAGTTAAGTTTAACTTTCTTTTAACGACTAGTATTAGTCGCAAGTAATCTTGTTATTATTATTATTATTATCATTGTTTTATTTATATATATATATATATATATATATATATGGGATGAATTTCACAATAAAACACGTGAAATGAATGAATGCTGCAAACCCACAAGGAAAAAGAAAAACGATTCCAAGGCCTTTCGTGTATTCAAAGCTACACCTCGTCAGGGAATGAAGGTAAAAGGCGAGATGCCCATAAATATATACAACGTACAGGAAAAACAAAACAATTAGCACATACTTATCAAGGGTTAATGAGAGGCAAAAGAAATTTTAACATGATATCGTCAATTTTATACGTCCCCGCACTGTTATTGAAATTGTTTTTAAAATGAATAAATGCACATTCTAGAATATTTCGTTCTATTATATCTCTGTTTTTAACAAGCGCTTTAGAACTATCCCACTTGATGCTATGGTTACATCTATACATATGGTTAAATAAAGCATTGGAAGTATTAGCTGTTCTACAAGCATATTTATGCTGTTTTACCCTAATATCTAACGTTTTACCGGTTTGGCCTATATATACTGAGTTACATTGTGTACATCCGATCGAATACACACAACCAACAACATTATCAGGGCTATTCTTTATTAGGCGTGATTTAACAGTATTATTATACTTAAAGATTACATTAATGCCAATTGCTTTAAGTACAGTTGGAAGGTATTGAAAATTAACATGGTAAGGTAGGCTAAGGATATTTTTACGCTGAAATTCCTTTACAATTACATTATTATAATACCAATTCTTGGCTTCCTTAAGACAGTTATCTAAAAATGAAATAGGATAACATAATTTAGTACCAATATTCATGATATTGCATAACTCGGAATCTAAAAATTCAGGACTGACAACTCTCGATGCTCGAAGAAACATAGCAGAGAAAATAGAGGATTTAATCGAAGGATGATGGTCAGAATAAAAATGCACGTAAGAGTTATTATTAGTAGGCTTAGGGTAGACTTCATATTTGAACTGATTAGAGCATCTCCAAATTTTTAGATCAAGAAAAGATATGCTTCCATCATTTTCTTTTTCAACTGTAAACTTAATAGATGGGACTAAATTGTTGAGCCTACCAAGAAATAAGTCCACATCCAAATTATTAGGCCAAAGGCATAAAATATCATCTATATACCTGTACCAAACCAGGTTAAAATTAACAATCGTAGGCAAAATTCTACTTACAAAAAATTCCATATATAAATTAGCTAGTACAGGTGAAAGGGGATTTCCCATAGCCAATCCAAACGCCATAACATAAAACTTATTTTCAAACTGAAATTTACGATCTTTGACACAGAGCTTAATTAACTCAATAAGAGTGTTGTGTTGAACAGGGAAAGAATATTCAGAAATCTTATCTTTTAAAAAATCAAGAAGGTCATCAACAGGGACTTTTGTGAATAGCGAGCATACATCGAAGCTTACCAATTTGAAATTAGGGTCATTAGGGAACTTCAGTTTCTCAATAAGATCCATGCTATTTACAATATGTGACTCAGAAATAGAGCCAACTAACGGTGTTAATAAACTAACTAACCATTTTGATAGCTTATAGGTTACGGAGCCCACTGAGCTAACAATAGGCCTCATGGGATTATTAACTTTGTGTGTTTTTACTAAGCCGTACAGATATGGTAGTGACGAATTGATACTAAGAAACTGCTGTGAAAGCCCATTATAGTTATTTTTTAAAATTTCTCTTAATTTTCTGTTAAACATTTTATTAACATCCTCCAATGGGTCTCTATTTAGAGGTTTGTACGTGTCACGATCACTTAATAACGTATTCATCTTTTCAACATAACTTTTTGTCCATGATGACGATCGAATTGGATTTGTCCGCTTTAGTAATATGTAATGAATCATTATTTTTCAGTGTTTTTAGGGCTTTTTCAAACCTCAAAGGATAATTCGATTCAAACTTCGTGTTAAAAGCACTATACACACAACCTTTGGCTAAAGTCACCTCACTTTCGGAAATATTACTATGTTTTTCAAAATTAATAAAAGACTTAGCAATCAGTAAACTACTGGGCTTTTTTGGGACTGAGAAACCTAACGAAAAAATAACGCACATTTCGTATTGAAGTCTAGTTCTTGGGACGACAAGTTAACAATATTACTAAAATCAATTTCAATAACCGTGCGGGGACGTATAAAATTGAAGATATCATGTTAAAATTTCTTTTCCCTCTCATTAACCCTTGATAAGTATGTGCTAATTGTTTTGTTTTTCCTGTACGTTGTATATATTTATGGGCATCTCGCCTTTTATCTTCATTCCCTGACGAGGTGTAGCTTTGAATACACGAAAGGCCTTGGAATCGTTTTTCTTTTTCCTTGTGGCTTTGCAGCATATATATATATATATATATATATATATATATATATATATATATATATATATATAACATCCAAATAAGAAGGTTCGGGTAAAAAAACTTTCTTAATAGGTGCAATTAAAGAAAACGGGATGTCGAGTTTGTGGGGGTTGGCATTTTTAAATAGATTCAGTGGGAAATAGGTACTGAAAGTTGAGAGATTTTTCATCAAGAACCTTTCTAGTTGCAGTCTTAGAGCCTATTCACATTACTTTAATTATCATTTATCTAATTTATCGACTGTTCACAATTCCTCATAATTCTCATAATGGAGGTATTTGTTTTCACTTTTCTTTCACACCAGTCAGTCACAGTAATTACATCAATCACACAGAATGTACATGCTTATTGTTTTTGTCACTAGCTGTACCAAACATGTCTTTACAAAATGAAGCGCACCGTTACACAACGTTTAAAATGTTATAATTTAATACTTTATGATATCAGATCTCGTAAAAAAAACATCATTTTCTGGACAAATGGCCACAAAAATACTTTCAATCCTAATATATGTACTTATAGAACGCACCATACGCTTTTTCACCTGTATTAAAAACGTAAAACTGACAGTTGTATCATCATGCGATCTTAAATTCTGCAATGACGTAAGTGAGCCTTAACATTTAATTTAAAATTATTTAACAGATCATTCGGGGGAACTGTACATCGATCTCATATATATATATATATATATATATATATATATATATATATATATATATATATATATATACCTTACCTTATGTACCTTATGTTGTTTCGTGTGTGGTCTCTCTTCACACGGAGGTCAAGCTGGTGGCCCCGCCTCTATATATATATATATATATATATATAAGGAGTATGTATGTGGAATTCCAACAGAAGGCAGGAAGTGTCTGAACCCTGTTTCTCCCATCACTGTCCTCCTCACCTGGCCTTTTTACATGTCTCGTCTACCCTGTGAACAGTCCAGCATACTCTCAAACACGCGCTTATCACTATATTCCTTACTACACACGCATGCATCTTACACACTACACAGTCTTTTCAAAAAAAGGTGTAATTTCAGTAGTCTCGGAGATTCGCGATTGGCCCCTACTTCCTGCTTGCATCGTATATATTACGAACCAAGTCTCACGACAGTTTACAGGTTTCCTCATTGTCTAAAATTTATAAAGTTCTCTCTTATTGCTTTCCTTATTGTAAAGGGCATCACAACCGATTTTTAAATAGTATTCAAGTATTATGTTGAGCAACATAGCTAGATATCCCCGCAACAGCCTAGTTTCTTATATATTAATATAATCTTGTTTCATGTTTCATAATTATGCTAAGAAACTAGGCTGTGGCGGGGATATCTAGCTATGTTGCTCAACATAATACTTAAATACTATTTAAAAATCGGCTGTGATGTCCATTATAATAAGGAAAGAAATAAGAGGAAACTTTATAAATTTTAGACAATGAGGAAACCTGTAAACTGGAGAGACACTTGCATGGTAATATATACGATGCAAGCAGGAAGGAGGGGCCAATCGCGAATCTCCGAGACTACTGAAATTACCCCTTTTTTGAAAAGACTGCGTAGTGTGTAAGATGTATGCGTGTGTAGTAAGGAATATAGTGAGAAGCGGGTGTTTGAGAGTATGCTGGACTGCTCACAGGGGAGACGAGACAGGTAAAAAGGCCAGGTGAGGAAGACAGTGATGGGAGAAACAGGGTTCAGACACTTCGTGTCTCCTATTGGAATGCCACATACAAACTCCTTATATATATATATATATATATATATATATTTATTTATTTATTTATTTATTTATTTATTTATTTATTTAAATTCGACTCGTGTAAATATGCATGGCAGGTTATTATGAACCAGAAGTTATAATGACATCGATGTAGAGTTCCCTCGAATGATCTGTTAAAAAATTTTAAATTAAATGTTAAGGCTCACTTACGTCATTGCAGAATCGAAGATCGCATGATGCTACAACTTTCAGTTTTACGTTTTTAATACAGTTGGAAAAGCGTATGTTGCATACTATACGTACATATATTAGGATTGAAAGTATTTTTGTGGCCATTTCTACAGAAAATGATGTTTTTTATGCAGCTCTGATATCATAAATTATTAAATTATAACATTTTAAACGTTGTATAACGGTACGCTTCAGTTTGTAAAACCATGTTTAGTACAGCTAGTGACAAAAACAATAAGCATGTACATTCTGTGTGATTGATTTAAATACTGTGATTGACTGGTGTGAAAGAAAAGTGAAAACAAATACATTTATTATGAGGAATTGTGAACAGTCGATAAATTAGAGAAATGATAATTAAAGTAATGTGAATAGGCTCTAAGACTGCAACTAGAAAGGTTCTTGATGAAAAATCTCTCAACTTTCAGTACCTATTTCCCACCGAATTTATTTAAAAATGCCAACCCCCACAAACTCGACACCCCGTTTTCTTTAATTGCATCTATTGAGAAAGTTTTTTACCCGAACGTACTTATTTGGATATTGTGTTATATATATATATATATATATATATATTATATATATATATATAATATTGATAATAATAATAATAATAAGATTAGTAGCAACTAATAGTCGTTAAAAGAAAGTTAAACTTAACTACTACTCTGAAAACAATCACTGAGAAAAATATATAGGAAGATTGGGGTAGAGTTGGCAGATGCTTTTATTACGAAGGGAATTGAAATCAATATATTTAATTTAAATACTCTTAACACGTGTACATATATATGTAATAATAACAATAAATCAATATTTAAATTTAACACATTGTGCTTTGCCAAGACCATAGTTCTGGTACGATCTAAGGTCACAATGACTGAAGGGCAGTGAAGCATGCTGATATTGACATGAAATCAGCGTAAGACCTAATACTTTTTATCTAAATATATGCAATTTGCAAACTCCTCTAAAGTGTATAATTATAGTCAGTCGTGAGATGGAATAAATCTTCAAACTACTTTTGCAGTATATATATATATATTAGGGTGACAATAAAAATCGAAAGTTGGAGTTTTTTATTGGCCATTTGTTCAATGCTGCTACTACATGAGAAAACAATGTACTGTAAATATTAGGTCATTCAGGTAATATTTAAGGGTGTCTCAAGTGAGGTAAATAATTCTCCTTATAACAAAAATTAATTATTCATTACCTAGTAAAAATAAATTAATATTTTTTTTAATTAATGTAAATAAACGTTAGTTTTAGTTCATAAGGTTTAATTGCAGGCGTACTCCAATCGTAATAAGTAAATAATATATTTACTAAATATATTCCAGGGTATCTTTCATTCAATTGTAGACCACCCATTAATTCTTGCTTTTCCTCAAGCCATACCCCTTTTTCAATGTACCAGGCTGAGACTTCCTATGATCCTCAACAACCTGCAAGAGATGTTGGCGCTGTTCTTCATTCTTCGTAATCTTTGTATTGAAGGCCTGGATCAAGGCAATTCCCCTCTCTGCCATGTCATTGACGACTTTTAGTCCTTCAACTATAGTCAAACCAGTCTTGAAATCTTCGTCGTCCGGCCAGGTCTCTGGTTCCTTGAACAAGAAACCATCATTAATTTTTAGAAGTTCAAAGAGAAGCTTTGATCCTTTCGAGGCAAAGTCCGAGAGCTGCTTTGTTGAAATGGAAGAAACAGCAAGTATTGGGGCTCACTTTGGAGGATCTTCAGCAGCTTCTTTTTCGAGGATTGATCGAGCGATATTCTTTTTCATCGTTGCATTGATACCTTTATCAAAGAGTGCGAGACCAATCAAGTACTCGCTGAGGTACCATAAGTGACGACCGAGGACACTAAGGCAGGATGCTGAGATCTTTTCATCGTGGTACTTTGCTAGGTCTTGAAGAAGCTTCAAATCGTTCGCGGGAGCAGATGAAGGACTGCTGGCCGTGAACCACGCGCTGACATACTATAACTCCAGGGCAAAAAATACAAATCGTTTTAAGCCAGACATTTCACGAGTTGTAAGTCTGAACTGATGAGAAAGCAGCAGGATTTTTAATGAATAAATTACTTTTGCCATCCAACGTGCTCGGTGAAGTGCTCCAGGTCGCCGAAACCTAAAGTTAGGTAAATTACCTCCAAGGATTGTAATCGACAACTCCAAGAATTCACGGTAATCATCCCTCGGCTGATGTTTTGTCAGATATAGATTCCAGCAAGCGATCAGTTCTTCTCGATTCTCATTCAGACTCGATGGAAGGTCTGACAGGGTCTTGTACTTATCTTGGCAAATTGTATTCCACGTCTCTTTGAAGCGGGAGAATAGGAGGATATCTGGACCAGATGATGGTCCCATGCATTCCATGTACGCCTTCTCAACGACAAGTTCTAGGATGTGATGGCGACATGCAAGGTATAAGAGTCGGCGGCCGAGTTTCTGCTCCAAATTACGCATGCCCCAGACAAGTAACCAGTATTTGAAGCTGTAGTGTCGAAGCTCATAGCTGATACCTTTTCTGACACATTCCATTCTTTGAGCGCAGCATGTACCACCGAGGTGATGACCTCACCCGTTCCTGATGTCAGCTTAGGTACACCCAAGAGCTTCTCGGTATCAACTCCGGTTACGAAAATGGCTAGTCGGTCACACCGACCACCTTCATCGTCTGGTAGAATTTTTCCGTCCCAGTGAACAGTGAGCACTTCGTTGGGTGTGAACCTTTGTTTAATCTTTTCTGCCGTCGCCGAACGGAGCCTTTCTCGTGATTTTCTAATGGTTTCATAGTTGAGCGCGAGTTTTTGTGAGTTATGGCCGAGGCTTCTAGCCGTAGCGTCGATAATCCGGTGTGCTGAACGATGACTGATTCCTGTGCGTATGCAAAATGAACTTGAAGCACCAAAAGCTGATCATCCAAAGATTGATACACATATTATTTAACGATTTATTTATGAAAATTTTGATTTAATGAAATAAATTAATCGATTTGCATAATCTATAGTATGAAATAAAGGAAACAATTCTATTAAATTATATAATACACTTGCATTCTCGAAACATTTTTGTTTTTGAAGCGTTGTCGAAACTCGTTCATTCTTGAAATTTCTTCCGCGCGACAGTTTCATTCATGTGACTCGAGGCACCCCTAAATGCTTTCCGAATTCCATGAGATTTCGTCTACGGTGTTTCCTCATAGGATGGCAGCATTGGACAAATGGCCGGCAAATTGTTTTGAATTTCAAATTTTATCCCTATAAGAAGTTGTCACCCTAATATATATATATATAAAAATCTTGTTTCATGCTTCATGATTATGCTAAGAAACTAGGCTGTGGCGGGGATATCTAGCTATGTTGCTCAACATGATACTTAAATACTATTTAAAAATCGGTTGTGATGCCCATTACAATAAGGAAAGCAATAAGAGAGAACTTTATAAATTTTAGACAATGAGGAAACCTGTAAACTGTAGAGAGACTTGCTTTGTAATATATACGATGCAAGAAGGAAGGAGGGGCCAATCGCGAATCTCCGAGACTACTGAAATTACACCTTTTTTTAAAAGACTGTGTAGTGTGTAAGATGCATGCGTGTGTAGTAAGGACTATAGTGATAAGCGCGTGTTTGAGAGTATGCTGGACTGTTCACAGGGTAGACGAGACATGTAAAAAGGCAAGGTGAGGAGGACAGTGATGGGAAAAACAGGGTTCAGACACTTCCTGCCTTCTGTTGGAATGCCACATACATATTCCTTATATATATAGGGTGATCCAGAGAAATGGGACCCAAAAGAAACCCCTGTAACTCTTAAAGTATAAGTCCTTTTATAAAATCATACGCATCATTCGAAAGAGGATAGTTACAAGTTTGTGCAGGATTGTATAGGTTTTGACAATACACGACAAGATAAGATACAAAACAAAATAAAATTGTTAGTTAAAACTAACCCTTCAAGATGACTGCATGGACTGTGGAACAGCTGCGTTTCATAACTGAGCAATATTATGAGCATGGAAGAAGTGTAGTTTCAGCTCTTAGAAGGTGATTTTGACATCTGAAAATTTGTCTTGAAAGATCTTTGAGCTGAAACTACACTTCTTCCATGCTCATAATATTGCTCAGTTATGAAACGCAGCTGTTCCACAGTCCATGCAGTCATATTGAAGGGTTAGTTTTAACTAACACTTTTATTTTGTTTTGTATCTTATCTTGTCTTGTATTGTCAAAACCTATACAATCCTGTACAAACTTGTAACTATCCTCTTTCGAATGATGCATATGATTTTATAAAAGGACTTATACTTTAAGAGTTACAGGGGTTTCTTTTGGGTCCCATTTCTCTGGATCACCCTTATATATATATATATATATATATATATATATATATATATATATATATATATATATATATATATATATATATATATATATATATATATATATATATTTATTTCACAAAAGTAACACGTGAAAAATATTTATGATGAATAAAACCACGAAGGAAAGGAAACACAGAATGGTGCTCAAGCGCTTTCGTCTAATGACATCCTCAGGAACACTGAAGTACATAGAAGGTTACAGCCTATATATAGGTTACAAAAATATATATATATATTATATATAATATATATATATATATATATATACAATAAACGGAGAAATGAAATTAAAAAAAAATTATTAAAAATTAAAAGATTGTGGGATGGGCATACAACTTTGTAAGGAAACACTATCGATTTTTAGCACAAGATCAAACTACCGATTTTTAGCACAAGATTAAATTAATTGTTTCCACCCAATGTTATAAAAAAAAAAAAATACAAATTTTTACTGGAAATCTGCCCGGGTTTTATCACTCTACCCATCTTGTATATAAAAATAAATTGAAAAATAAAAGTTATTAGAGTGGCATACAAGTTTACCAAAGATTTAGCGTTCTACCCTTCTTATCTAAATCTTTTCTGAGGGAATTCAAAACAACAGGATCGAGTTGAAAAAGACCTTTGCTTATGTTGAAGTTATTTGAAAGTTGGATAATGGCAGACTCAAGAATATTTCTATTAACAATGTTGCCAGAGTGAAATAAAACTGAAGCATTATTCCAATCAATACAGTGGGATAACTCTGACAAATGGACAAAAAGGGCACTGGACGACTGTCCTGTTCTAACGGAATATTGATTCTGTTTTATACGTGTGTGCAAATCCTTTCCCGTCTGACCTATCTAAAAGGAATCACATTATTTACAACCAATTTTATAGATAATGCTGGAATTATTGGTAGGGCTATTTTTTACTACGATATTTTTCACAATATTGTTATATGAAAATACTACATTAATATCCAAAAGTTTAAGTACATTAGCAATGCCTAAAAAGCCCGGGAAAAATGGAAGTACTAAAATATTTTTTGACAAAGTACGAGTGTTATTATTGCCCCGATAGAAAGTTCGTTTTGCCTTGTTGAGACAAGATTCCATAAACGCAGATGGATAACACAGATCACTTCCAATACCGTTGATTTTTTCTAATTCGGCATCGATGTATTCCGGACTGGCGATCCTAAGGGCGCGGAGAAACATTGAAGAAAAAAAAAATGGCCTTCTTAGTGGGGGTGTCATGTCCCGAGTAAAAGTGTACGTAGGACAAATTGTTTGGTTTTTTCCGATAGATACTGAACTTAAAACCTGGGCTTTCCCTATGTACACGCACATCCAAAAACGGAATTGAATTGTCTTGTTCCCCTTCTAAAGTAAACTTAATGGAGGGGACTTGATCATTTAACTGAAGGAGGAAGTTATCCAGGTCACGATTCATGGGCCAGATACACAAAATATCGTCGACGTACCGCAACCAAGGGATGCCAACCCCCAGGATTCTCGGAATGTAAGTAATTTCGAAAAACTCCATATAAATATTGGAGAGGAGGGGCGACAAGGGGTTGCCCATGGCCATCCCAAAAACTTGTTGATAATACTCGTCAAAAAATATTTTACTGTAGTACTTCCATTTTTCCCGGGCTTTTTAGGCATTGTTAATGTATTTAAACTTTTGGATATTAATGTAGTATTTTCATATAACAATATTGTGAAAAATATCTTAGTAAAAAATAGCCCTACCAACAATTCAGGCATTATCTATAAAATTGGTTGTAAACAATGTGATTCCTTTTACATAGGTCAGACGGGAAAGGATTTGCACACACGTATAAAACAGCATCAATATTCCGTTAGAACAGGACAGTCGTCCAGTGCCCTTTTCGTCCATTTGTCAGAGTTATCCCACTGTACTGATTGGAATAATGCTTCAGTTTTATTTCACTCTGGCAACATTGTTAATAGAAATATTCTTGAGTCTGCCATTATCCAACTTTCAAATAACTTCAACATAAGCAAAGGTCTTTTTCAACTCGATCCTGTTGTTTTGAATTCCTTCAGAAAAGATTTAGATAAGAAAGGTAGAACGCTAAATCTTTGGTAAACTTGTATGCCACTCTAATAACTTTTATTTTTCAATTTATTTTTATATACAAGATGGGTAGAGTGATAAAACCCGGGCAGATTTCCAGTATAAATTTGTATTTTTTTTTTTTTATATAACATTGGTTGGAAACAATTAATTTAATCTTGTGCTAAAAATCGATAGTGTTTCCTTACAAACTTGTATGCCCATCCCACAATCTTTTAATTTTTAATAATTTTTTTTTAATTTCATTTCTCCGTTTATTGTATATATATATATATATATGATGAATAAAACCACAAAGGAAAGGAAACACAAAATGGTGCTCAAGCGCTTTCGTCTAATGACATCCTCAGGAACACTGAAGTATATAAAAAGGTTAAGCCTATATATAGGTTACAGAAAGAAAAAAAGAAAAATAAATAACATACATACACACACACACATATATATATATATATATCATATACATACATATCTATATATACAAATACATACATACATACATACATACATATATATACAATAAACAGAGAAGTAAAAATAATAAAAAAAAAAAAAAAAAAAAATTAAAACCTTAAAGGATTACCAATGAGGCGTACAGATTTGTAAGGAAAAATATCGATTTTTAGCACAAGATCAAATGGATTATAAAAATACAAATTTATACTGGGACTCTGCCGGGTTTTAACACAATGCTGCCTATGGTCAGGTTTCGATATATATAAAAAAAAAAATAAAAAATAAAATGCAAATTAAAAGTTAATCGATTTTTAGCACAAGATCAAATGGATTATAAAAATACAAATTTATACTAGAACTCTGTCCGGGTTTTAACACATTTCTGCCTATGGTCAGGTTTCGATATATATAAAAAAAAAAAAATGCAAATTAAAAGTTAATAAAGTAGAAGACAAGTTTACCAAAGATTTAATGTTTTACACTTCTTATCTAAGTCTGCTTTAAAGGAATTCAACATAACAGGATCGAGTTGAAAAAGACCTTTGCTTATGTTGAAGTTATTTGAAAGTTGGATAATGGCAGACTCAAGAATATTTCTATTAACAATGTTGCTTGAATGGAATAAAACTGAAGCATTATTCCAATCAATACAGTGGGCTAACTCTGACAAATGGACAAAAAGGGCACTGGACAACTGTCCTGTTCTAACGGAATATTGATGCTGTTTTATACGTGTGTGCAAATCCTTTCCCGTCTGACCTATGTAAAAGGAATCACATTGTTTACAACCAATTTTATAGATAATGCCTGAATTATTGGTAGGGCTATTTTTTACTATGATATTTTTCACAATATTGTTATATGAAAATACTACATTAATATCCAAAAGTTTAAGTACATTAGCAATGCCTAAAAAGCCCGGGAAAAATGGAAGTACTAAAATATTTTTTGACAAAGTACGAGTGTTAATATTGACACGATAGAAAGTTCGTTTTGCCTTGTTGAGACAAGATTCCATAAACGCAGATGGATAACACAAATCACTTCCAATACCGTTGATTTTTTCCAATTCGGCATCGATGTATTCCGGACTGGCGATCCTAAGGGCGCGGAGAAACATTGATGAAAATATGGCCTTCTTAATGGGGGTATCATGTCCCGAGTAAAAGTGTACGTAGGACAAATTGTTTGTCGTTTTCCGATAGATACTAAACTTAAAACCTGGGCTTTCCCTATGTACACGCACATCCAAAAATGGGATTGAATTGTCTTGCTCAACTTCTAAAGTAAACTTAATGGAGGGGACTTGATCATTTAACTGAAGGAGGAAGCTATCCAGGTCACGATTCATGGGCCAGATACACAAAATATCGTCGACGTACCGCAACCAAGGGATGCCAACCCCCAGGATTCTCGGAATATAGGTAATTTCGAAAAACTCCATATAAATATTGGAGAGGAGGGGCGATAAGGGGTTGCCCATAGCCATCCCAAAAACTTGTTGATAATACTCGTTATTGAAAGTGAATTTACAGTCTTTGATGCAAAGCTTAATGAGTTCCAAAACAATGTGTGAAGGTAGTGGCAGGTCATACTTATGTAATTCTTGGGAGAGAAAGTCAAGCATATCGTCAATCGGCACTTTTGTAAACAATGAACAAACATCAAAACTAATCAATTTATCGTTAGTTTCAGTACGTACATTATTCAATTTTTCCGTAAGATCCATGGAATTTTTTACATGTGAATCAGAGATAGTTCCGAGAATGGGGGACAAGACTTTGACAAGCCATTTGGAGAGTTTATAAGTAATAGAGCCCACCGAGCTAATAATAGGGCGCATAGGGTTACCAGGTTTGTGGGTTTTAATAAGACCGTAAAGGTAGGGCAGAGCAGGTGAAGTGGACATGAAAAGCGGAATTAAGTTCTTATGATCTTTGAGAAGGCGTTTCAAGCCACTATTAAATGATTTGATGACGTCATCCTGCGGGTTCTTCCTAAGTTTGGTGTATGTGGCGGGGTCCTGGAGAAGCTCGTTCATCTTTCCGATGTAGTCCACTTTGTCCATAATAACTATGGTGTTAGCCTTGTCTGCTTTAGTAATATGGAGCTCCCCATCTTTTTTTAATTGTGAGAGGCTATTGCGAAAACGTTTAGGAAAGTTATCTTCGTAATTACCATTCGCCGCACTATAAACGAGGCCTTTAACTATGTTAAACAAATACTGAGGGAGATTACACTGTTTTTCAAAACACGCGAGACTATAACAAATTTGTAAAGCCGAAGGTTTTTTAACAATAAAAAAGGACATACCATATCCAAGGGCACTTTTTGCATCGTCACTAATGTTTTTCGAAGAAAGGTTCAAAACACACTTTGAGCTTGCTTTTTTACTCCACTGACTATCTCGAATGAGACTTTTAATTTTCCGATCCAAAATGTTACGAAGTGAAGTAGTTCTCCGACGCAACTCGTTGTAAATTTCATCAAACAAAGGTTGGATCCACGGTTGGGGAATAACGGTTACAAAATTATGTTTGGCGATGTTTAAATTTTTGAAGGCGGACCACTCATTTTGTCTGGTGACTTCAATATGTTTCTTTAAAATTAATCTGCTGAAGTTGTTGAACGGATGGTCGTCAATTTGTCTGAGGCGAATCGGAAGCAGGGATTTGGGAAGAACTTGCTCCTCCAGACACTTAGTAAGAAACTTCCGTCGGATACGAATTGCATGCCCCTTCATTAATGTAGAAGAAAACACGGACACAAACGGAGACAAGAGAGGGAACAGCAAGCCGAAGGAACGCGTGGTGAGCATTATATGAAAATTATTTCACGAAGGTAACGTAAATAACTTTCCTAAACGTTTTCGCAATAGCCTCTCACAATTAAAAAAGATGGGGAGCTCCATATTACTAAAGCAGACAAGGCTAACACCATAGTTATTATGGACAAAGTGGACTACATCGGAAAGATGAACGAGCTTCTCCAGGACCCCGCCACATACACCAAACTTAGGAAGAACCCGCAGGATGACGTCATCAAATCATTTAATAGTGGCTTGAAACGCCTTCTCAAAGATCATAAGAACTTAATTCCGCTTTTCATGTCCACTTCACCTGCTCTGCCCTACCTTTACGGTCTTATTAAAACCCACAAACCTGGTAACCCTATGCGCCCTATTATTAGCTCGGTGGGCTCTATTACTTATAAACTCTCCAAATGGCTTGTCAAAGTCTTGTCCCCCATTCTCGGAACTATCTCTGATTCACATGTAAAAAATTCCATGGATCTTACGGAAAAATTGAATAATGTACGTACTGAAACTAACGATAAATTGATTAGTTTTGATGTTTGTTCATTGTTTACAAAAGTGCCGATTGACGATATGCTTGACTTTCTCTCCCAAGAATTACATAAGTATGACCTGCCACTACCTTCACACATTGTTTTGGAACTCATTAAGCTTTGCATCAAAGACTGTAAATTCACTTTCAATAACGAGTATTATCAACAAGTTTTTGGGATGGCTATGGGCAACCCCTTATCGCCCCTCCTCTCCAATATTTATATGGAGTTTTTCGAAATTACCTATATTCCGAGAATCCTGGGGGTTGGCATCCCTTGGTTGCGGTACGTCGACGATATTTTGTGTATCTGGCCCATGAATCGTGACCTGGATAGCTTCCTCCTTCAGTTAAATGATCAAGTCCCCTCCATTAAGTTTACTTTAGAAGTTGAGCAAGACAATTCAATCCCATTTTTGGATGTGCGTGTACATAGGGAAAGCCCAGGTTTTAAGTTTAGTATCTATCGGAAAACGACAAACAATTTGTCCTACGTACACTTTTACTCGGGACATGATACCCCCATAAGAAGGCCATATTTTCATCAATGTTTCTCCGCGCCCTTAGGATCGCCAGTCCGGAATACATCGATGCCGAATTGGAAAAAATCAACGGTATTGGAAGTGATTTGTGTTATCCATCTGCGTTTATGGAATCTTGTCTCAACAAGGCAAAACGAACTTTCTATCGTGTCAATATTAACACTCGTACTTTGTCAAAAAATATTTTAGTACTTCCATTTTTCCCGGGCTTTTTAGGCATTGCTAATGTACTTAAACTTTTGGATATTAATGTAGTATTTTCATATAACAATATTGTGAAAAATATCATAGTAAAAAATAGCCCTACCAATAATTCAGGCATTATCTATAAAATTGGTTGTAAACAATGTGATTCCTTTTACATAGGTCAGACGGGAAAGGATTTGCACACACGTATAAAACAGCATCAATATTCCGTTAGAACAGGACAGTTGTCCAGTGCCCTTTTTGTCCATTTGTCAGAGTTAGCCCACTGTATTGATTGGAATAATGCTTCAGTTTTATTCCATTCAAGCAACATTGTTAATAGAAATATTCTTGAGTCTGCCATTATCCAACTTTCAAATAACTTCAACATAAGCAAAGGTCTTTTTCAACTCGATCCTGTTATGTTGAATTCCTTTAAAGCAGATTAGATAAGAAGTGTAAAACATTAAATCTTTGGTAAACTTGTCTTCTACTTTATTAACTTTTAATTTGCATTTTATTTTTTTTTATATATCGAAACCTGACCATAGGCAGAAATGTGTTAAAACCCGGACAGAGTTCTAGTATAAATTTGTATTTTTATAATCCATTTGATCTTGTGCTAAAAATCGATTAACTTTTAATTTGCATTTTTTTTATTTTTTTTTTCTTTTATATATATCGAAACCTGACCATAGGCAGCATTGTGTTAAAACCCGGCAGAGTCCCAGTATAAATTTGTATTTTTATAATCCTTTTGATTATACTAGTGCCCTTTTTGTCCATTTGTCAGAGTTAGCCCACTGTATTGATTGGAATAATGCTTCAGTTTTATTCCATTCAAGCAACATTGTTAATAGAAATATTCTTGAGTCTGCCATTATCCAACTTTCAAATAACTTCAACATAAGCAAAGGTCTTTTTCAACTCGATCCTGTTATGTTGAATTCCTTTAAAGCAGACTTAGATAAGAAGTGTAAAACTTTAAATCTTTGGTAAACTTGTCTTCTACTTTATTAACTTTTAATTTGCATTTTATTTTTTTTATATATATCGAAACCTGACCATAGGCAGAAATGTGTTAAAACCCGGACAGAGTTCTAGTATAAATTTGTATTTTTATAATCCATTTGATCTTGTGCTAAAAATCGATTAACTTTTAATTTGCATTTTATTTATTTTTTTTTTTTCTTTATATATATCGAAACCTGACCATAGGCAGCATTGTGTTAAAACCCGGCAGAGTCCCAGTATAAATTTGTATTTTTATAATCCTTTTGATCTTGTGCTAAAAATCGATATTTTTCCTTACAATCTGTACGCCTCATTGGTAATCCTTTAAGGTTTTAATTTTTAATTTTTTTTTTTTTTTTTTTTTTTTAATTATTTTTACTTCTCTGTTTATTGTATATATATGTATGTATGTATGTATGTATGTATTTGTATATATAGATATGTATGTATATGTATATATATATATGTGTGTGTGTGTGTATGTATGTTATTTATTTTTCTTTTTTTCTTTCTGTAACCTATATATAGGCTTAACCTTTTTATATACTTCAGTGTTCCTGAGGATGTCATTAGACGAAAGCGCTTGAGCACCATTTTGTGTTTCCTTTCCTTCGTGGTTTTATTCATCATAAATATTTTTCACGTGTTACCTTCGTGAAATAATTTTCATATATATATATATATTTTTTTTTTTTTTTTTTTTTTTTGTAACCTCTATATAGGCTGTAATCTTCTATGTACTTCAGTGTTCCTGAGGATGTCATTAGACGAAAGCGCTTGAGCACCATTCTGTGTTTCCTTTCCTTCGTGGTTTTATTCATATATATATATATATATATAATATATATATATATTATATATATATATATATATATAAAAAGATCGATGTACAGTTCCCTCGAATGATCTGTTAAATAATTTTAAATTAAATGTTAAGGCTCACTTACGTCATTGCAGAATCTAAGATCGCATGATGATACAACTGTCAGTTTTACGTTTTTAATACAGGTGAAAAAGCGTATGGTGCGTTCTATAAGTACATATATTAGGATTGAAAGTATTTTTGTGGCCATTTGTACAGAAAATGATTTTTTTTATACGAGATCTGATATCATAAAATATTAAATTATAACATTTTAAACGTTGTGTAACGGTGCGCTTCATTTTGTAAAGACATGTTTGGTACAGCTAGTGACAAAAACAATAAGCATGTACATTCTGTGTGATTGATGTAATTACTGTGACTGACTGGTGTGAAAGAAAAGTGAAAACAAATACCTCCATTATGAGAATTATGAGGAATTGTGAACAGTCGATAAATTAGAGAAATGATAATTTAAGTAATGTGAATAGGCTCTAAGACTGCAACTAGAAAGGTTCTTGATGAAAAATCTCTCAACTTTCAGTACCTATTTCCCACTGAATCTATTTAAAAATGCCAACCCCCACAAACTCGACATCCCGTTTTCTTTAATTGCACCTATTAAGAAAGTTTTTTTACCCGAACCTTCTTATTTGGATGTTATATATATATATATATATATAACTGCAAACACGCAGTATAATTAACGTAAAGAACGACGCTTGTATAGGAGAATATTCCGCGCAATACGAGATAGAAAGAACGAAACAAATGAAAAAATGAGGTACCCACCCGGGAATCGAACCCGGGATCTTCCGATTGCCGGTCAGATATGATAACCACTACACCACAGGCCTCACTCAAACAAATGCCGTAATTCCTCTACATACGCGCAGAAACCAATGCCCCAAAGGGGCACCTCCCGCATGCCGTAACATTATATACATTTAACTGCAAACACACAGTATAATTAACGTAAAGAACGACGCTTGTATAGGAGAATATATTCCGCGCAATACGAGATAGAAAGAACGAAACAAATGAAAAAATGAGGTACCCAACCGGGAATCGAACCCGGGATCTTCCGATTGCCGGTCAGATATGATAACCACTACACCACAGGCCTCACTCAAACATATGCCGTAATTCCTCTACATACTCGCAGAAACCAATGCCCCAATGGGACACCTCCCGCATGCCGTAACATTATATACATTTAACTGCAAACACGCAGTATAATTAACGTAAAGAACGACGCTTGTATTGGAGAATATTCCGCGCAATACGAGACAGAAAGAACGAAACAAATGAAAAAATGAGGTACCCACCCGGGAATCGAACCCGGGATCTTCCGATTTCCGGTCAGATATGATAACCACTACACCACAGGCCTCACTCAAACAAATGCCGTAATTCCTCTACATATCGGAAGATTCCGGGTTCGATTCCCGGGTGGGTTCCTCATTTTTTCATTTGTTTCGTTCTTTCTATCTCGTATTGCGCGAAATATTCTCCTATACAAGCGTCGTTCTTTACGTTGATATATATATATATATATATATATAAAACAATGATAATAATAATAATAATAACAAGATTAGTAGCAACTAATAGTCGTTAAAAGAAAGTTAAACTTAACTTAATACTCTGAAGACAGTTACTGTGAGAAAAATATAGCAAGATTGGGGTAGAGTTGCCATATGCTTTTATTACGAAGGGAATTGAAATCAATATATTTAATTTAAATACTCTTAGCACGTGTACACATATATATATATGTAATAATAACAATAAATCAATATTGGTAGTAATATTTAAGTGGGTGTTTAGAGGAGGAAAACAGCTTTGATGTGATAGTTTTAAAGCCGAATTACGCAGCTTAATGTTGTTTTAGCAATTTTATAACGAAATTTGATGTGCAGTAAAATTAATTGTTCAGAAACCAGAAGTTGTCACGTGAATGTGTTGATATATAGCGATGTAAACAACAGAAAATATATATTTAAAAGTAAATAAGCAAATAAGTATATATTATGAATGTATAAAAAAAATTCTTGTATTTGATTCAGAGCGGTTGAAAGTATGCCAGTTTCCCTTAAAAAAGAGAGAAATTAATTTATTTAAATTAAAATAATAAACCTTCATTTTATGTTTTATAATACAAATATTAAACAAAGAATCTGCTTTTGAATTAAAATATGTTTAACCTGATTTTGTTTCTTGTGATGTTAGCAGTTTGTTAGCGTATAAAATTGGAAATACATTCGAGTAGGTAATGTGGTATTAGAATGTGATAATATGTTTTGAGGCTGTTTACACTCGTATTTTAAGTTTTTATTTCTAATGTTTAAGGGTATAGGTTGAAAATCAAGTGTCAAAATCTGTCATTGTCCGTATTTGTGTGTTGGTTTTGTCTGTTTTTGCTTGTTTGATTTTCTCCGTCTCATGAAAGACCAAGAAGGTGGAATTTTTTTTTTTTTTCCTCGTAAAGGAAGGCGAGGATGATTTTTTTTTTTAAAGGAAGGTGAAGATGAATCCTATTTCCTTTTTTTCAAGGAGGAAGGCGAGGATTTTTTTTTTTTTTTTTTTTAAGGAAGGTGATCACGAGACCTTTTTTTCCCGTGGAGGAGGGGGGGGGCCTCAAGGGGCAACTGCCCTTCATTAAGACAGTGAGACCCCACAAATGGGTTAGGAACTTAAGAGGGGGGCCCCTCATAACGAATGTGAATGCCTTCAGGGGGCCCCTTCAGGGGCAGGATTTCAGAGCACCCCAACTTCCTCTCCCCAAACGCGCCCATACTACTCCCGGGTACCACATCCAATCTGAAGACGTGATTGCTGCAGAAGTTTCTCTGGCCTCAAGTCCCTTAGAAACAAGCTTGGAAGAAGAAGAAGAAGAAGAGACATCTACAACTCCATCGATGAAGCTGTCTGACGTGCGAAATAATCTTGATGCGCTCCTCAACTTCCTGATCACCACCAAGCCAGGCAAGTCAGGCAAATTCGTATATGCCTGACGACTTGCTGCTGTGCCAAATATATGTTATTATCTTGAATTACTAAACATTTAAAAGCAATATTTGATATCATACTAGAAGTTGGGTATTTCTATATATTCTACTTTTGCATAGTACAGTAAATCTTAGGAAATTTAGTACAAAACATATAGAAAGTGTTCATTTTATATAAAATCTGTCACATCAGTTATATTATGACAGTGTGGAGCATTGGAAGAGGCTTTAGAAAGCATTTTGAATGATGAAATCTCGTGGGATGAAGATAGTTTAAACCAGGCTGTAAACCTTTACGCAAAACTAGATGACTTTTTATTTATGTTTTATATTTGCAGCTTTGAAGAATTACTCAGCAATGCTGAAAAACTGTTTCATGTTTTACAGTGCAGGATAGTGAACATGGAATTTGCAAAAAAGAAAATTAACGATTTTATTAGTTTCTAATTATCATGCATAATACATATCACAGTGAAACAAGTATCAAATTATACAGTATATATTGTATTATATATATATATATATATAATATTATATATATATATATTATATATATATATTATGATGGATCGAATAACCGCAACCGCAACCGCACTACAACCGCACAAAAATTCACAACCGCAACCGTAACCGCAACCGCCGTTCCATAAGTTTAGGTTAATTAGAAATATTTCTTTTTTTAAAAAGAAAATGATGGGTCTCCTTATGCGTGCTTAAACGTGACGTCATACGGCTGCCGTAGTAAAATTGGTTTAAACTGCGCTCTAAGTTATTACTCTGTGAGCTCCATGAAGTAACATTTATTTTTATTTAATTTTTTTCAAACTAAAATCGCCTTTAGTACAATAGTCAATAAAGCTTATTCCTGCTCGACGGACCTCTCGGGTTCGTGTAACTTGGTCAATGGCCTTGGTTGGCCAAAGGGGTGGTTTCTCGAACATGACTCCCCCCAAAAGGGGGTAAAGAAGTGGTCTGTGTTAAAACGGACCTGCGCAGTCTCAACTCGCTGCTAGTTGACAACATCAGTCCTCGTTCTGCTTTGATTGTTATCGATGTAATGTTATGAGCTCTTCATATCTACAACGGTTTTTCATATTGTGTAATGTTTAGTTTATTGAATAACGATACAACTGTGATTGCATTATTGCTCTTAACTGTTACTGTATTGTAATTACTGACAGTGATAACTGATAAGTACTTATTTTTTATTTTTCGTGTTCACAGATTTTAAATTAAGATTTGAAACATTATATTAACAGAAATGGAGACCAGTGTGTGTTGGAAATATTTTAGTAAGGAATCCACTGATACTGCAAAATGTGATCTTTGTAATAAACTATATTCTCGCAAGGGACGTAGTACAACTAATCTTAAAAATCATATGAAGTCAATGCACAAAGAAGAATATGAACAATTAACTAATGAACAAAACGAATTATCGAAAAAGAAATCAAAGGAAACCGCACTTGAACAAATGAAAAAAGAAACAAAGCAACGAAATGAGACAATAGATCAGTTCTTTCCAAAAACTAAAGTTTGGGATATAAATAACCACAAATCAAGATCTCTGGATCAAAAGATCGCCGAAATGATTGTAATGGCGATTTGCCTTTCAGTCATGTTGAGGATATAGGTTTCATGAGGCTGTTACGTGAAACTAGTCCACAGTATAAAATAAAACAGAGACATTTTTACGAAAACCTTGTCTATAACAAAATGTACCCTTTGGCTGTGGATAAAGTGAATGACATACTGAAAGACATGAAAGATAGCAAACTGTCATTTACTACTGATGCTTGGTCAGATACTTCTGCTGGTGTATCTTTGATGTCACTAACGGGCCACGGCATAAACAGCAAATTTGAAAGAGTTAATTTAGTGTTGTGTGCTGAACCTCTTAATGAACGACATACTGGTGAATATTTGTCCCAAAAATTTGATGAAATGATCAAAATGTGGCACTTGGACGCAGCTGTGCATATAGTGATGAGAGACTCAGGAGCGAATATTAAAAAAGCTCTATTTCTCAGTGGTGTCAACAACTTGAACTGCACTGCCCACAAACTCCAACTAGTGATCAAGTCAGGATTATCTACTCAGAAATCTGTCTCTGATGTTATTGCCAAGGTACGCTCCATAGCTGGCCACTTTAACCATTCAACGCAGGCCCAGGATGAGCTGAAAAAAATTCAAAGTCGTCTTGACAAATCGCAGCTTGCAGTTATGAATGACACTCCAACAAGGTGGAACAGCACTCTTCACATGTTGGAGCGAATATCAGAAGTTAAAGAGCCCCTTTGCCTGTACTTTGCTATTAATTCCAAAGTGAGAGATCTAACTAAGGCTGATTTTTCTTTGATCGACCAATGCGTCAAGATTCTGAAACCATTCGATGAGATCACCAGAAGTTTGAGCTCTCGTTCCTCCTCCATATCAGAAGTAATTCCCTTAGTAACTTCACTAAAAAGATATCTGAATGACTTGAGCGAGAGTACTGAAGGAGTAAAGAGTATGCTTCTCACAATGAGTACTGAACTTAACAGAAGATTTGACACTCTAGAAGTAAATTTTCTATATTCTGTCGCGACCTATCTCGATCCTAGGTACAACGGAAAATTCTTCTCTAGTCCAAATGTTTTGAAGCAGGTTCAGGAAGAACTAGCAAGACTGTGTGAAAATGTTGATGTGACAAACCCTGAACCAGTCAAAAAGCAGCCAAAAAGAGCCCGAATGACTGATTCTCCTGAGCCAAGTTCTTCAAAGTCGTCACTACTGGACTCGATGAACGCATTTTTTAGTTCAAGCAGTGAAGAAGAAGAAAGTTCACCAAGGATCAACAAGAAGATGCGAGTTCTTCTAGACAACTATCACAAAGAAAAAAGAATTGCTCCCGACGATGATCCTCTTCAGTGGTGGAAAGATAACGAACTAAAATACAAAGAACTTGGCTGTATTGCAAGAACATATCTTGCTTGCCCTTCAAGTAGCATTCCAAGCGAGCAGCTCTTCAGTGGAGCGGGAACGTTGTACGATGAGAGGCGTTGCCGCTTGAAAGGTGAAAATGCAGCAAAAATATTATTCTTGAAATTCACACTGCCTGTCATTAAGTTTGACATCAGTTTTTCAAATGAATAATAATCCATAACTTTCCAATGGGTGGAGGCTGGGGAAAGTGGTAGGTGGGATGAACAGTGCGATGGGTCCTCGTCCCTCATCCTGGTAACACACTTAGTGCAAAATATGGTTTTAATTAATTTGACCTATTCTTTCATAATAGCTATATAAGTTTAGAATGTACTTCATTTAAATAGTATTTATTTAGTAAATACCTTATGTTGAACACAAGTTTTGCACACACAAATAGCGGTAGCGGTGTATTGCAAAACTTGTGTTCAACATAAGGTATTTACTAAATAAATACTATTTAGTATATATTATGTACCAAGTGTGGCTAAATCGCACTATAGTGGCTAAATCCAGTTAATAATTACGCATTTTTCCTAGTATATGATAACCGCAACCGCAACCGCGGTTGGAAAAAATTCGACAACCGCAAACACAACCGCAACCGCGGTTGTGAAAAACCGACCACTCGATCCATCACTAATATATATACAGGGCTTCTGCTGTGCGGACGCCATTTTCACACTGACTGTTTGTTGCTAGGCTAAGCCACGGCGTGACTTTGGAGCCCTCTCGCGGTGATCTTGTAAAACTCGGAGATTTCCTCTTTCATGTGGTGTATGCCCAGTTGATGCACGGTTGATAGGTACGGAAGTATTCTCAGTTGAAATCGGATGAATCATTTTAAATAGCCCAGTATATATATATATATATATATATATATATATATTTATATATATATATATATATATATAATTTAGGGTGATGCACAAATCATGACCATCGTGGATTTTTAGGGATACCCCCTCATTTTTTCCAATTTGTCACAAAAACACCCTGTGAGAAATTCCAGGTCAAACAAATAACATCCAGAGGTCGCGCCTGCCAATTGAAAATTTGAAAATTACAAAAAATTAGAGTAAAATCAAATTTTTTGAATTTGTTCTTATTTTTGTTGCAGGTTTGTTGCAGGTTTTGTGCAGGTTTGCTGCAGGCAGAGTGGTAGGTGTTGCGTATATGAGCAAACAGCAAACAGCGTTCAAGGAAATCGGTATCGCAGTGTGCTTGTGGCAGTGTCCGGGAGATGTGCTATATCAGTGAGTCTCTCCGCCTCAATTTCTTTTCTATTTCCTGTATCTTAATTGTGACGAAAATGAGATGAAGAAGCTCAACATATATCTGGCTGATCGGTCAACAAATAGATAAATTGAATCAAAGTAAGCTTCCATCAAAGAAAGAAGTAATTTCCTTATTCATGAATTATAAACATGTCAAGAATGAAACCATCAGAGAAGCATTAACTTCAACCGTTAATGATGTATTGGAAGTGTGG
Organism: Bathynomus jamesi; assembly: GCA_023014485.1. Classification (NCBI taxonomy): domain Eukaryota; kingdom Metazoa; phylum Arthropoda; class Malacostraca; order Isopoda; family Cirolanidae; genus Bathynomus; species Bathynomus jamesi. Next base: position 264,337 of record JAJOZX010004757.1, on the reverse strand, counting down.
CAGAGAGCAGGAATACCAACAACCCAGAAATGTAATGTAATGTGAAGAAATTAAATAAACTGTATGATGAGTGGCAAGGGCTGAAGAAGAGCAAAGGAAAAAAATTGAAGTTTTCAATAGAGAAAGAGAATACATGGAAAGAAAAATTGGATGGACTCTTTGATATTGCGCATGCAAATGCTAACGAGTTAATAACTATCGAAGAAGATAGAGAGTTTCTACGGCTACAAAGGGAAGGTCGAAAGGGTAAAATGATGGCAGTTGATAAGGATGAAGAAAAACGTCGAAAGGAAGCTGCGAAGAGACATGAAAAAATGGATAAGAAAAGGTTACGTGAATCAAGTGCATTTGATGAAACAGTTGTTCTTGCAAGCAGCAGCAGTTTCTGCAGTGATTCACCTGCATCTACGGAAGAAGAAGTAGATCTGGAACAGTCCTCAACATCCAAAAGAGGCCTTCCAAGAAAAAAATTCAAGATTATGAATGAAAATCTGCTTTCCTCATTGGATGTTGCTAAGATCAGCGACCAATCAGCCTCTTTAATAATTATTCCAACGATCGCAAATGTTGGAAAAGATCCAGAGAATTACAATGTTAGCTACTCATCGATTCGCAGGGCAAGACAGAAATCAAGACAGAAGTTCAGTGAAAACTTGAAAGAAGAATTTCAAGCTGACAAACCCTTGATTGTTCATTGGGATGGCAAACTCCTCGAAGACATTACTGGGAATGAGGTTGTTGATCGGTTGCCAGTCCTAATCTCTGGCAGTGGAGAAGATCAACTGCTTGGAGTGCCAAAAATAGATCATGGCACAGGAAAGGATACTGCAAATGCAGTACATCAGGCGATCATTGATTGGAATCTAATAGATAAGGTAAAAGCAGTGGTGGGCACGCGCAACGATTTTTGTAGCGCCGCAACCGCAACCGCAACTCTGCTGAAATAGTTGCGCCGCAACCGCAACCGCAACTCTGCTGAAATAGTTGCGCCGCACGCGCAAGCGCAACCCTTTTCAAAAAGTTGCGCCACAAGCGCACGCGCAACCAAAAATGTTGCGCCGCAAGTTGCGCCGCAACTTTTTGCGGCGCAACTGCCCACCTTTGGGTAAAAGGCATGTGTTTCGATACAACTGCATCGAACACAGGTCGTAAAAACGGAGCTTGTGTCCTAATTGAACAGAAAATGGAGAAAGATTTGTTGTGGTGTCCTTGTCGACACCATATCCTTGAAATCATGTTGGAAGCAGTGGTATCCCCTGCATTACAGGCTTCATCAGGCCCTGACATTCAGTTATTCAAAAGATTCAAAACAAACTGGAATAAGATTAATCTAACTTCCTACGATAAATTAGAAAATTATCCACAAAAGGAAAAAGAGGAAATCATCAACTTTGCAGCAAGAAAAATCAATGAAGATCAACCTCGCGACGATTACAGAGAGTTATTGGAACTGGCAATCATCTTGCTTGGTGGTACTCCAACGACTGGAATAAAATTCAGGAAGCCTGGGGCTTATCATAGAGCCCGTTGGATGGCGAGTCATTTATTCGATGAAAATCTTTATGTTCAAAAGTCAGTTCAAAATAACAGCAATAGAAGAAAGAAATCTAAAAGAAATTTGTTGGTTTTCTGTTTCAATTTATATTAAGCATTGGTTTTCAGCACCCTGCGCAGCAAGTGCTCCACGAAATGATCTGAGTCTTCTCAAGAATCTTCACAGCTACAAAAGCACAAATGAACAACTAGCAAATGCTGCTTCAGAAAAATTCAAGAATCATTTGTGGTATCTCTCAGAAGAGTTGATCGCATTGGCTTTCTTTGATGATAAAATCAGCTTTGACACCAAAAGAAAAATGAAGGAGGCTCTTACAAAATCTTCTGAGCCAGATCCTCCAAAGAAGACACAAATAGACATCAAAACTATTGACAATAAGCAGCTTGAAGATTTTGTAACTGCTAACACAGAGTCCTTCTTCAGTATACTCGGATTGTCTTCAACGTTCTTGAGCAAACCAGTAGAAGATTGGCTTCTCGATGAGAGTTATTGGGTTGCAAAGAACGTAGTGAATCACATGAAAGTTGTTAATGATATTGCTGAAAGAGGAGTGAAATTGATTGAAGATTATAACAAATTAATTACCAATGATGAACAACAGAAGCAATATCTACTGCAAGTTGTATCAAATTATCGGAAGAAGCTTCCGGACAAAACTGAGAAAACTCTCGTATCTTTGACGCAACAGTAAAATTTACGAGTATATCCATTCTATGTATCTATTGTAAATATCTATTGTATTGTATCTGTTTTATGAACAAATGGAAAAGAGGAAGGTGGTATGATAGGCCTCCTGGGGAACTTCCACTCAAAAAAAAGTAACGTGACGCTTGCTGTACCTCCTGGGTGTCATGGAAATCAGCAAATTTTCAAATGGTGGGCGCGACCTCCAAATATTCGAATTTTGACCCGAAATTTCGCCAGGATCATTTTTCCACCAAATCAAACCAAATGAGAGGATATCTCAAAAATTTGAAACAAAAAGATTTTACTCCCCCACTTTTGCATCACCCTAATATTAATATATATATATATATATATATATATATATATAAAATATAATATATAATATATATGACGGGTGTGCCATAAAAAAGGGTCCATTTTTAAAAGGCTATAAAATCAACATTTTTCATTTAATTTTAATAAAACTTCTAAGCAATAAAACATATGTATTTATCTATATGCAAACAAGTGCTCAGTCTAAAATATCAAATAATTCAAATTCTATCAACATTTAACAAAAGAGCATGATTTTTCTACTTAACATGCAAAAATTATTAAACCTTTTTAATATTTTTTGATAAAAATAATTTTTAACGTAAAATTTCCTTGAAATTATTAAAAAAATTGTTCAAAATGCTTTCCTTCCATTTTCAATAACTTGAATCGTCAAGGGCGTACAGTTGACCTAACGATTGGTTTGGTTAAGTCGTGATATTTTCGTTAGTTAGTCTTATAAAACTAATTAAAAAAGGCTGGGTTGACGGATCTTTAGGTGATCCGAATTTTGTAACATTTTTACTAATTACTTTTTTTTTAAATTTTGGACTATTACTTTGGCCTGTTTTAAAATTCCTGTTTGGTCTTTTTCAAATCTGAAACTGAAAGACATTTTTCTTGTAGGAAATAAATCGCTTGGAACCAAAATCACCTAAATTACCCTCTCTCAGTTATTTGAATGTACTTTGTTGTTAAACGTGAAAACTGAATGCAGAGTATAAAAATCAATGACGTTTAAATGAAGTTCTGCAAGAATTCATACTTTGAGGGGCAATTACTGATAAAAATTGCATTCAAAATAAAGAAGAGTAAATGATCAACTACACAGTGATCAAGTGAATGTAAAATGAGAAATTATACAGAGAGAAAGGCATTAGTGAAGGCGAAAAACTGAGGGTGGTACACATTTCCTCCATGGGGAAGAGGTGCGTTGATTAAAAATAACTGTTGCGCATAACAAGCAAATTAACCACTACAGTTCTCGAAACTGTAGTGGACACGTGGTGTCCTTGCTTCAAGATAGCAGATGACATGAAGTGTCAAATTTGTTGCTCATACAAGGCTTAGCCAGCCTCATCGTCCAGCCTCATGACGGACAGTTTGACTTTCAATTGACGAAAAGGGCCAAAAATCCTCGGCTACATTCTCACTTTGCGTTCCCTTGCATCACTACCTTGCGGCATGAGCCGCAGAAGATCGATTAGGAAAGGCCTCCAGATATTTCTCCAGTAAAGTACTGACGCGGGTGTAAACACTCGCGCTAAACACTTGCTTCCGTTGATGTTCTTGGACGAAGTGTGCTTCGGCATTGACCAAAACAAACTACAGGAAACAAAGGGAACCTTGCATGGATGCATGAGGGACGGAGACTGACCTTATTTAGGTTTTGTGAGGCATTTGCGACTTAAGTTTGGAGCTGGTGTTGATTGCATGGGATATCACAGCCACCTTCGGGCTCACAATCGGATTGAAAATTTCCTCTAGTTTGAAAACTTTAAGGGTACGTTCCTGTTACAGACTTTTTGCCAGATTCGGACGCACTTGCCAGATTACCTAATTTCCTTGCCAAATTTTTTTTAAATGTTAAGTAACTAACCTAACCTAACCCAACCCCTGGTTAGGTTAGGTTAGGTTTGGTTAGTTACTTAACATTTTTTTTTAAAATTTAGCAATGAAATATGGCAATCTGGCAAGTGGCGTACGAATCTGGCAAAAAGTCTTGGGTCCGGGATAACAGAAAAGTACCATTTTAAGTTACGTAACTCAGTGTTGCTTATAATTATTTTTTGGCTTGTGTGTGTGTGTGTGTGTGTGTGTGTGTGTGTGTGTGTGCTTTGTACCAGGTGATTACAAATTATCTTCCCGATTTTAAACATTTATTATGAGAAAACTAATAAAGCTGCAGCGAAAAGCAAGATATGCAAATAAAGAATTCAAAAAGTTTTATTTACACGCTATTGAAGTTCAATATGAGCTCCTTTTGTGGCTCTGCAGACATCAAAGCGGTATTCTGTTTCCCTCCATACATTTTGTAGCATATCATACTGAACTTTTCTAATAGCCTCACGTATCCTTTCTTTCAGATGTTCCAAAGCTGTTGCCATTGGTGGAACAAAAACTTAATTTTTGACATAGCCCCAGAGGAAGAGGTCAAGGGGGGGTTAGATCGGGCGAACGAGCCTGCCAAGGAATGGGCTCCCCACGCCCTATCCAACGATCAGGCAAATGTTCATTAAGAAATGTTGTAACCTCAAAAGGAGCCACAAAAGGAGCTCATATTGAAATTCAATAGTTGTAAATAATACTGTTTGAGTTCTTCTTTATTCGTATATCTTGCTTTTTCATAATCATATATTTAAGTGTTTCAATTCGTGTTTAGAAATATTGCTTAAATTTAAATCTCATTTCATGGTGATCATAATATAAATGAATATAATTCGGTTCGGTCTTTTTTTTTTCTCGTGATGTAAACCAAGTAATGAGTAATGATAGATATATGAATTGAAGTACAGTATACGTAATTAATTTTTTGATGTTTTTTTATTCACCATTATCGAACGTTTTGTAGTTTTTGTTGTTGTTTTGTTGTTGTTTTGTTTATTTTTAGTCCATTATTTCAGGTTATTTATTTAGTTTTAATTCTTCAAACGGTAAATTTTGGTTTTGTGGAAAAGGGGTGCATATTTCATTAAACTCTGAATTATTATTTTAAAATTTAAAACTTCTATTACTAAATTTAGAATTTATCGTTTTACTTCAAGTAAACAGTACTTTCGGAATATTCTCGCAGTTGAAGTTAAGCGACGTTGAGTCTGATTATTGGTTGGTTGGATGATTTTCATCTTTTGCGTGAAGCTGTTTTCTGTCCCAACATATGATTTTTATTTTGCAAGAGTAACCCAAAATGACTGTTTAATTGTAAATTAGGATAATTGTTAAATTCAAAATTCGTATTATCTCATTACAAGCAAATGCTGACAATTAAGAAATCTTGCTTTTTAAATAGTAGTGTGAAGTAATTTTGACGCCTAAGTTGAGTATCCTTTGTTGGTCTTAAATCATCTAAATTACCCTCTCTCAGTTATTTGAATATACTTTGTTGTTAAACGTGAAAGCTGAATACCAAATATAAAAATCATCGATGTTCTATCATAAATGAAGCCTACCAGAATTCATACTTTGAGGGGCAATTAATGATCAAAATTGCATTCAAAATAATGAACAACAAGTGATACCTCAACTGCACACTGATCAAGTGAATGTAAACTGAGAAATTATATCATGGGGAAGAGACGTATTGATTAAAAATAACTGTTGCGCATAACAGACAAATTAACCACTACAGTCCCCGCGGTAATTGGCCCCCTTGATACGGCGAGTACATGTGTTCAGTTATTAACATGCGCTGCAGGTCTTTACATATAAAATCCTTGCAGAGGACCTAACTGTGCACTTTAAGGTATATTTCTGTGTTTCAAAAAGCAAAAATGGGTGCCAAAGCTCAGTTAACAACAGAAAAAAGACAGTCGATTGTAACTTTGAGAAATGAGGGAAAATCACTGTGGCAAATTGCAAAAACAGTAAAAGTGTCTGTGAATGCGGTTGCTTGTGCCATTAAACGGTACGAAGAAACTGGTCAAAATAAGGAGAGAAAAAGGTCAGGGCGACCAAGAACCACAACAGACTCAGAGGACAAGTATATCCGAGTCACCAGTCTGCGCAACAGACGCCTCACAACACCTGAAATCAAAGCCCAGCTGAACAACTCCAGAAGTACAACAGTTTCAACATCAACTGTTCAGAGAAGACTAAGAGAGGCAGGATTAAAAGGACGAACTGCAGCAAAGAAACCAATGTTGAGACTCCAGAACAAAAAGAAAAGGCTAGCCTGGGCTAAAAAACACCAAAAATGGACTGTTGAGCAGTGGAAATTTGTCCTTTGGACTGACGAATCAAAGTTCGAAGTTTTTGGATCCAAACGCAGAGTATTTATGCGGCGCAGAGCGGGTGAAAGAATGACGCAACAGCGTGTTGTGCCAAAAGTGAAGCACGGTGGAGAAAGTGTGATGGTCTGGGAATGTTTTGCAGGGGAGCAAGTTGGAGAACTCCACAAAGTCACTGGAATACTGAACCAACGTGGCTATCACAGCATTCTACAGCGCCATGCCATCCCATCTGGACTGCGACTAGTTGGCCAACAGTTCATAATGCAGCAAGACAACGATCCTAAACACACTTCCAAGCTGTGTCAAAATTACCTGACGCAGAAAGAACGGCAACGTCAGCTCACAGTTATGGAATGGCCAGCACAGTCCCCGGATCTGAACCCCATCGAGCTAGTGTGGGATGAACTGGATCGACGAGTGAAAGCCAAGCAGCCATCCAGTGCTCAGAACCTCTGGGAACTCTTACAAGAGTGCTGGAAGCAGCTTTCACCAGACTATCTTCTTTCTCTTGTTGAGCGCATGCCTCGAATTTGTTCTGCTGTAATTGCTGCTAGAGGAGACTATTTTGATGAATCTAAAATTTAGACTTTGCTTTTGGTAAATTGTCCTGATTTGTTATTATTTAAATTCCCATATTTGTACTTATGAATTTGTATCATGATAACTTAGTTTAAATAAAAAACTTTAAACAAAATTTGAAGTTTATGAATATTTCAGGGTGTACTTAAAATTTTGACTGTATTATATATACAGGGTGAGTCAAAAGTCTCCATACATAGGCAAAATGGTCACTTTATTATGCAATCACTTGTAAGTCACAAAATATGCTCTATGTGGGCACCATTACACTGAATGCACATACGGATGCGTTCCCCCCAGTCATGGCAAACGCGCGTTAACAAAAAAATAAAAAATAAATAATCATTTATTTATCTTGACCATTTTGCCTCTGTATGGAGACTTTTAACTTACCCTGTATATATATATATCTACAGGGTGGGCCAAAAAACTATTACCCAACTTTTGAAAAAATATTGTGGCTCACCCTCTACATTGATCTTACTGGTGAGGCCGTATGTTATACCCATACTCTTACTCTTTCAAACGCTGGCTTTGAAACTAGATTCAACGCCCCAGGAGTAGAGGTACAGGCTCACAACTGGAGGGAGGTATCAGAATATGGTGCTCAATTGAAAGGCGGTCAAAGTCAGCAACTGATACTTTCAGATAACAGTCAGTTTCTCCATAAATAATTAATTTTCCTAATTTTTAAACAAAATAATTAATTTATTTCCTTTTTCACTTCAGACCATCATTCTGCTATAGTTGATGAACAAGTTATAATATAATGAAATACTCTTTGGAAGATGAAGCATTGATATTGAACTTGCGTAAGGAGAAACACTGGGATGCAAAAAGAATGAAGAAAGAGTTTCCAAATAAACGCATTCAAGAAGAACGGCCCAACACCCACAAGTCCGTTTGAGAAATTTTAAAAACTACTGGTATTTCTCGCTCTAGTGTTCGTCGTATAGTAAAAGATGATCTGGGTCTTAAATGTTTTAAAAGAGTCGAAGTTCATAAGCTCTTTGCATCAAATAAGCAAGCAAGAGTTGAAAAATGTCGTGCTCTGTTAGATCGATTCCCAGACAGAGAACTGTCGAAAATATGGTTCAGCGACGAGAGGACCTTTACGGTTGCTTCAACAATAAACACACAAAATGACCGAGTTTATGGAAGACAGGACAAAAATCTATCACTCTAGATCGACTTTGAAGGGAACGTCCGCATTTTTCTCAAAAGTCATGGTTTCCATCTTTACTGTATTTCAAAGTTAGGAAGTCAGAGATTGTTTTTGTTGATCAAAATGCCAAAATCACTGCTGCTTATTACCAAGAAAAAATCTTTGATGCGGTACTGCCGTCGATAAGGGAAAAGTCAAGGTTGCAAGCGTGCATTGATAATGGAGGAGAGTACATTCCGCATAATCTTAGACTTAATTAGGTAACTGTATAGAAAGAGAAAGTTTTTCTACCCATGTCTGTATAAAAGCGAATTACAAAATAATGGTTACAGTTACCAAAAATCCAACTTCACCACGAGATAGGTCATGAAATTCTATACAGGACACATATATTGATTGTACTGTACAAAAAACATTTGATAAAGGTAAAATTATATTGTTCAAGTTCAGGGTAATATTTTTTTTGGCACACCCTCTAATATATATATATATATATACCCTTCATTAATATTTGTTTGGAATAAGACACAACTACATCGTTCTGTTTATTTAATATATATCGAAATACAAAATACGTATATACATTAGGCACAAAAATGGATAATTGGATTTATTTAACGCATACATTTACATAACGCGAACAGTAGAGAAGAATTGTATTAGACGCAAAAACGGGACTAATTGGAGTTATTTAACACATATATATATATATACACATCAAAAATAATACAGCTAGTACAGAAGAATTCTATATATATCAGAATACACAACACATGTTTAATATAATAATATAATATTATATATATATATAATATAATATATAATATATATATATATATATATATACGCATCAAAAATACACACTTTAACACTTTAAAAGTTACCACACTTAAATAAAATACTAAAATCACACATAATTGAGTTCACACTTACATCCTCATTGCTTTGTACTATACAATAAATGCGATTTAACCACAATTCACCACGGAAAGTATGCGGATGTCTATAGTCAATATAAAGGGCTTTCAGCTCGTGTAACACTATTTTTGTACCCACGTTACATTTGGGAGTCAAACTATCACATTCTTTAAACGCAGATAGAATACAATTAAAAGCACGCACAAAGATGGCATCGTTTGTTGTAACATCACTATTAAATTCAAGTTTATAAACACTTCTTTTCAAACGGGGGTTTATTCTTACCGCGCCGAGCTTTTCAACTGTGAAATTTTCTTTACAACTCATATCGGCAATTGAAGTATGTTTCTAAATCGTGCCGACACCTGCGTTTTATATAAAGAAATAATTCTTCAGGGTGAACAGTGAAGGTGAGTTCAGGCCTGTACCGCTCAATTTCTTTGTACCAAAGTTCATGATATTTCGAAGAGTCTGTACCTTCTAAATACGCCTCCAGTTCCAAACCATTCTCGCCTTGTTCGTCCCTTCACTTGGTAAAATCATCGAGCAGGGCAGTGCACGCTTATTCAAGCACCGTGTCAGAATAGCACATATCAGCAACACGTGCGTCTAATATAAGTTTTAGTTGACGGAAGCCGACGACTTTAACATTCTGTCGAGAATGAAACAGTTTCGCGTGGAGATAAGTGCGTTATGTCAGCAGTATTCTTCCACATCAGCCATATATCAACGCATGGTTGGTTTGTATCACGATTTATGCACAGCGTACAAATAATAGCGTATGAAGGTGTATCACTAATCTGCTCTCTTTTTGTGCCTACACCTCCAGGTATTTTATAACTGTCCTCACCCCACTTTTCAACCACCACGAAGATTCTGTTCATCTCCTCAACACTTAAATAAATAACATTGCGTTTACCAGAGTTTGATTGTCTACATTTCGTTTAAAGTGCATAATTAATAGCACCGGTATTACGCCTGAATACACGCACAGACTTCAACACGGATACGTCGTATACTACATTGAGGATACTGCTCAACGGAAGCTCCATCTTTCATTAGCTTTCTATGAATTCTGTGAAGAGAGCACGTCCAGTCAGGTCAAATTCTGAGGTGACTATTAGTCGCCGGTACGCTGTTTTTCTCAGTGGGAGGTAGGGGAGAGGGATGAGTCACACGGGATGCGTCATGAAAGCTGCCAAACGTTAGTAATACAGATTCGTGTACGGGGTTGTTCCAACATGAAAGAATCGAGGCGCACTGGTGAATCATCCGAATATTTAAAACTATATCCCGTTATACCGGGTAGGCGTTTAGAGAATTTTTCCATCTGCGATACATGCTTTAATGTTTTATCAAACACACTTCCTGGAATGCGCACCATACATCTTCGTTCAGGGGTAACTGTATTCACCATTGTACTTTCTCGAACTATGCACATTTATTAACACTCCGGCGATCTATTTGAGAGAAACATGTGTCCATACTTATCCTTTTTGTTGGACAAACGATATTCATCCCTAAACTCTACTAAAAACTCGCATAAACCTTTAGCTACAATGTCGCTGCGCACCTCATCATGATATACATGGATGTAGTGCTAGAAATATTTTAAACTGTCCATAATCACATGATTTACATTCTCCATCGCAGTGTACGCGTAGTCGGTATGGTGTAACATGGCATAATACCTCTTGTCACACTAATCATCAAGGTTCACAACCAGATCCGCTGTTTCTCTTCTGCATGTGTGGATTCTTTCAGTTTACGGTGTATGTGTTCTTTAACACAGATTAATCGTACAACATATTCCATTACATCGTTTGAGCCACGAAAGCCCGCAATCCTCTCACCAGAATATGCATAGAGTATTTGAACGTCTTGCTCCTCATGCTTTGCACGATTTAATGTGGCCTTAAAAGGTTTCAAAGGAGGGATGACTAGGATTTCTTTGAGTATTCACCACATCTGTAGACTTTATCGAGTACCACTTCGGGGATGTAGAGCATGCAATATCAGAGGTAGCCATCACTATTTTTCGTCTACGCGAGAATTCTTCAACAGGTGAAAGATTCGTCTGAGAACCAGGGCCTGCTGAAGTCAACTGAACAGTGAACACGCAGGGCGGAGATATGTCCCACCAACTGGATTAGTAGCAGTCGTCACGTGACTTTTTTGATTGGACTGCACCATACAGTGGGCGGTGCTTAAATTTTTTCCTGTACACACACACACACACACACACACACCACACACACACACACACACATATATATATATAAATATATATATATATACACACCGGGTGGCCCATTATTCAGGAACCATAGGAATAATTGTATTTTTTTCTAATAATTCTTGCACTTTCTAATAGTATTTTTTTCTTTATTTTCTTTTTGATGAAAAATTGAGTGGAGTTATACCTGGTGACCTGGGTGGCCATTCGATAGGAACTCTTCGGCCAATCCATCTGTTGGGGAACGTTTTATCAAGGTATTTGCAAACTTGCATGGCAAAATGAGGAAGTGTACCGTCTTGCAGAAAAAACATGCCACGTCGTTCGTTTATCGGTACGTCATCCAGGTAATCCATCAAAAGAAAATAAACATTATTAGAAAGTACAAGAATTATTACAAAAAATGCAATTATTCCTATGGTTCCTCAATTATGGGCCACCCGGCATTGTCGTGAATACGTTTTATTATTTATTATACTTCATTATTTACTCTACTTTCTGCTCTCTATTGCATTTCTCTTTACACTCTCTTTACTCATTTCCACAATACTTTATAACGCGTGGTAGGTAGCCGAGCTAGCAGAAAACCGTTAGCCTAATGCAAGGGGGAAGGGGGTTCATTAACACTCTTTTTAAACGCTTGTTAACATTTTATTTAATTCCGAAAATGCTTTAATTAATTTGGGGGGGAGATGCAAGTAGGAGATTTTACTATAATATTTTACGTCGGAGAGGGGCACAAAACAAATAATTTAATTTTAAGGTTACATGGCCCCAACTTTACGCTTATCGCGCTGCCGAATGACTGACTCTTTTTCGGGGTAGTCCGCTCTGTGGGCCTCTGTTCAGGATTGCCAACTCTTCCAATTTTAAACAATTTCAATCTAACAAACATACTTTTTCGTAATTTCACAATTATTAGTAAATGATTTATATTAAACATTATAATCTTAATTAAACAAAATTTAATATTCTTAACTAGGCCTTACTACAGCATATATATATATATATATATATATATATATATGAAATAGGATCCCTCCTAAGGCGACGTAGTTTTACATTTAGAATAAAAACCAAGACGTAAAGCAAAAACGTAATTATATTTGGCTGCAGCCGACGTTTCGGGCAACTCTACCCATTTTCAAGGCCTAATAAATAAAAGCTAAAATTAATACATGACAAAAATACCGGGTGTCCGAGAATTATCTGTACAAGTTTTGGCTGTTATTAAAAGTCAACCATGAAGTGTAGAAATTCCAGTGTTGTCCCATTTTACAGAGAATCTCATTAAGTTTTTTCTGATACCAAGTTTTGACAAGTTTTTTAGAAATTCCAGTGTGTCCGAAAATTATGTGTACAATTTCATCTTTTAATAAAATTCTTGATAACACACGTAAAATTCTTAAACAAGATTATTTAGAATCTGTATTTTCAAAAGTTTCTTTTATTAAAGTAACGTTGTTACAAACATTCGATATGTGCACCATCAGTGATTCGCAAAACATCCAATCGATAATCCAAATGTTGCCATGTACGCTGCAGCATATCCACATCAATTCACTCAATAACAGCTGTGATTCTTGCTTTTAAATCATTAATGTCTGTCACCCGCGTACAAAAACGAAAAAACTTAATGAGTTTCTCTGTAAAATGGGACAACACTGGAATTTCTACACTTCATGGTTGACTTTTAATAACAGCCAAAAATTGTACAGATAATTCTCGGACACCCGGTATTTGAATGTCGAGAACTAAAACTAATTTAAAGTACAAAATTAAAACTGTTCAAGAATAAAAATTAAAATTACAAAGCAGAAAAACAGGCATAAGCCAAAATCAAATCAAAAATAAAAATTATATAAATGACAAAAATGTACGAGTGATAAAAATAAAAATTAAAAATAAAAACATTCAAACGTAAAATAGTTAAAACACTTTACGAATAAAAAGTTAAACGGAATAAAAAGTTAAACGAAAAATCACAAGAGTAAACCAAACATACCATGCTCACTTGACAGCAAAAAAAACTGAGGCGAAAAGGAGACAGGGTCACAAGGGAAATTTTTTTTAGTATGTAGGTATTTAATTAATATAAAGGCGGTAACAGCTAGAATCAATATTTTTTTTAGTTTTAATTTTATTTTTATCACTCGGACTCGAATGCGGCCTTTGGATCCTCCCAAGAGGAGGCGCCTTTGGCGCTGATTAGGAGACCATTAGGAAGTACAGTTGCCCACATATGTAATGTTCCTCGCCTCACAGGCGACCCCATACATGTGGCAACGCCGCAGCGATAGTGAAGGTCCCCCAACTGGGGGAAGGTTGGGTGGAGGGGGGACAGCCGAGTCCAACAACATATAACATTGACATACAGGTCAGGCGCCGTTCAAAAATTACGTAACGCTATTTTTGCTAAAACCTGACCTCCCCCCCTGTAACGTGTGGGGTGTGGGGTGGGGGAAGTGTTACATAACATCTTAAGGGGTGCCTGGTCTAGCGTTACAGAACGTTCCTGGGGGATCTGGGGTGTCAAGTTTTAGCAAAAATGGTGTTATGTAATTTTTGAACGGCTCCTAATTATAATGTAATGTTTGTGTTCATAAAGATAAACAATTAATATGATCGTGAACAGCGTTGAACTCCATGTTTACTAGTCTTATACAGTAATAAGGTACCATTATGATTACTGCAAGTCTATACGAACAGATACCACAATACAACATTTTATATACAAGTGAATCTGAACCAAAAATAAACATTACACAACCATCCTCCACACTCCCTCAGTCCCCTTCCCAACCCACCAGTCTCGCGTATATTAAATCATTATGTAACAATACTAATAAAGCTATTTGTAGAGTCCGTGTGCAGCTTTAAACCTTTACTGACTTACGAATCTACACGATTATATATATATATATATATATATATATATACATATATGTATTGACACTGAGCGAGAAAAAGATTGAGACAGTGTGAGAGAGAGCGAGGTAGAGGGACAGAGAGAGTTAGTGGGAAATGGCTTATCGACTGTTACACAAAGAACTTGTTAACAGTTTCGATCTGAATAACAGTAACTGATTATCAAAATCACATAAGAATAATCCACGGTTATACTAGCATAAACATATTTATATATACTTATAAATTCATACAATATTATACTAACGTTTGTGAAATGACGTCCATGGGCCAAACCGTGGTGTTGACATGGTTACTTGCTGTCGCCGTTCAGGATAGACTACATATGGGCGTGTCAGTGGAAACACCGTAAGATGACGGTTGCATGAAGAAGGATATCACCACTGGTTTGTGGCTGATGCCTATTATATTAATAGTGTTTTCCAGACTGCATTTGTATTATCACTGTGGAGAGATAATGATTTAATCACTATGGACAGATAAACCCACTAATATTTTCCAGATTTCCTGTTGCATTATCAATGTGGAGATATTAGTAGATCTTAACAAGGAATATATACATATACAATAAAATACCAATCCTTTATTACAACAAATATGCAATGGTTGAGAATGTTTTACTAAATAGTTTATCATACAAAATGATAAAGTCATACAAAATGCTCACAATTTGGCATAGATTAACATAAATGGCACAGCTATACCTGGTTCATAGTTAGTATTTGGTCTATCCCCCATTACATTTATTACATTTTGTAATCTGTGTGGCATAGATGCTACATGGTTATGTGGATGTGTGGATTCCTTCGGAACATCTTCCACTCAGCCATAGTGTGATCCAGCAGCTGCCGGCTGGTCCGCTCCTGGCCAGGCTCCCACAAGTTCACCACATTCCTCCACACGTTCTCAATGGGGTTGAGGTCACACCCCTTACTAGGCCAGTCCAGTAGTTCTAGATTTCGCTGCTCCTCAAACCACCTTCTAACAATCCTGGCGGTGTGGATGGGAGAGTTGTCCTGCAGATAAATTTTAAATATTAAAAGTAGAATTATATCTTATCCATACGCCTCATCAGTAACCCACTATTCGAGATAGATTTTAACCCTATGTATTAGGGGTTTCTCTCAGCTAAATGTAATTGTGCGCCGTTATACAAATAATACAGTCTGCAGTTATCCAGAATAAAATCCTAGTGTTGTCATAGTACTGAAAGAGTTAAAGAACAATTTTATGACCATTATTCGTCCCATGTAAATGTGGAAACCGGACATACAAATGCGTGTAATACATAAATCTTACTCTAGTAATAGTACAATATTCTGTAACACACAAATACAACATACCTCAGAGCATTTTTTAACCTAGTGAGTGGGCGACATGAATGTCGTCCAGTGAAAAAAATTTGTCGCCAAGTAAATCAAATTTTAGGGTACTGGACGACAAGGAATTTTCAAAATTTGTAAAAACAGAATTGTCTTGGGAGTTGTCTTGGGTTGTTAAATTTTGATTGGATCACCGAACCGTTTGTTTGTTTTTAACAAATATTTAAGTCAGTTAAAATTTATTTACATCTAAATTTTTTTCATTTTTTCATGATTTTCTAGAAAAATATAAGTAGTATCACAAGCAGTGATCGTTTCAATTTTTATTTAATTTTTGATGAAAAATTAGTTTATTTTTAGATAATTATGTTATTCGTGAGTATAAAGAATATGTTAAATAATTTCTGCCAAAATGTTATAAAAATGCTGTTTGGAAAAGCTAAAAAAGCTCACCCCAGACCCCCTAGCTTAATGACGCCATTGGCGCACGCCGATTTACACCCCTATCTATCAGAACCGGTTGTTAAGAAATTGGCAGGACACCCCTGCCTTAATCTCCCCTCCCACTTCCCGCTCTGCTTTTGTCGCCCAGTGGGAAAAGCTTAAAAAATGCTCTGACATACCTACATAAAAATAATCTGCTCAGGATAAGGTAAGGCATACGCGCGTACAGAAGGCAGCATCACCTCCTCCATGATCTCTAGATATTGATCTGTCGTAACCATCCCGTGGATCTCAGACAGCACTCCTAGTTCTTGCAAGTGCATCCATCCCCACACATTCGCCGTCACGTGCCCACTCCGTGCCACTTCGTAAATATTTTGGCGGGCATATCTCGTGTTGTCCTGTCGCCAACACCGAAGACAGCCGTGAGTTGTACAGTAGACACAAACGTCTTCTCGTCAGAGAAGATAACTCTGCTCCAGTATGCGAGATCATCATTTATATGCTGGCAAGCAAACGAGTGTTAGAAAATCTAGAAGAGGAAGAACCATTGTTGTCCCAAGGCGATATGATGACTAAGCTGATTGATCCAGCATTGCTTGTATATATTAAGTTAAGGTATATATATCCATCTCATAATTGTAAGGTTAGTGAAAAATTCACTTAATTCAGAGCTAGCATATTTGAGTTCTTGTGGCATCATTGTTTGGGCACTCTCGTGGCATCATTTTTTTGGGGCACTGGCGCGTCCTTTCTACTCGTTTGTTGAATGCGGCTCTGACAGGGCGTGGTCTTATAGAGAGCTCTCTTGCAATTCAGTTTGGTTGTTTAGATACAAGATTGTTGCATCGTGCAATGATGCAGGTTGTGTTGTTCTTGCAAGGTTTAGAAAGACCATAAATAGTGCCCCTTTTGTTTTTATCTTAATTTTATGCAACTGAGGCCTAAGGTAGGTTCACATCGAGTCAGCAACCCTGAGGTAGGACCTAATAGGACCTCCAAGTCCGTAAGTTGTTTAGTCTAGCTTAACTTGGGCTGTAGGTTGAAGTGGCCCCTCAGAGCTTGGCCGTTCGGAGCTCAGCTGGGATTCTGAACCCAATCAAATAAAATAAAATAGCAACGAGTGCCTGGCCTGACGATGTCGTTCCTCGATCCTCTCTTTTTTAGCAGGAGTATTGTGGTGATATCCTGCTTCATGCAACCGTATCCTTACGGTGTCCACTGACACGCTCATGTGTATCGTCTCCCGGATGGCGACTGCGATGTTGATAAGATCATTCTGCACTTCGTTGATTATTCTTCGGTCTTCTTCTGGGGTGGTCTTTTTTGGTGCCCCACACTTCGGACGATCTAGCAGATTCCCAGTCTCCTGCCACCTCTGCACCTAGCATCGAACAGTAGGCTTCAAAATTCCCAGTTGTATGTCTATGTCAGCTACAGAGAGGCCTGCTTCCCGCATACCAATTATCCGACCTCGCTGTGCAATTTTATCTTGAGCTGGTTTCATTTTCAGAGTCGGTGTTCGTCATACGCTATAGAAATATGGTATGAACATAGATCATGGCAGTAATCATGTCAACACCTCGGTTTGGCCCATGAACGTCATTTCACAAACATTAGTATAATATTGTATGAGTTTATAAGTATATATATACTGTAAACCAGGTCAACAGTTGCTAGTTATAATCAGATTAAAATGACGTCATGAATAACAACATTTATTCTGGACTGTGATTGGTCGAAGGGGAGGTCGTATATCAAGACAAGTTTTACCTCTTGGTATGCGGATAAAGTTTCAGCAGCACTCAACGTAAATGAATCTCTCGTTAGACAGATTTGAAGCTCTCCACACTGAAACCTATTCATGCTAAATGGATTGTCTCTGCATGGGATAACCTACACAGAATGAGGGAGAGCATTCGGAAGGGTTGAGAAATTAGCGGCATTCATGACATTCTTGTTATACAATAATAATACAGTAAACCCTCGTTCAACGCATGTTTGTCCAGCGCGAATTTGCTTATACACGGAAAAATAAATGCGAACAATTATTTACGAAAGCGGAAAATTTTATTATACACGGTCCGCCAAACACACTCTAATACAGTGGTACTGTACACGTGCCAATGCGCGCTCTAGTGTTTTCTCCTACACTCTCCAACACTCCCGCATCTCCTCTCTCTCGCGTCACCACTCGCATCACCCTTTGTCTCAGTCCCGCTGACGCGTTAAGTTCAGTGAAGTTGTGTTGGATTGTTTTTGTCGTATTTTGCCGTTGTTTTACTATTACCCTTAGACAGCAGTATGGCACCAAAACGTAAAGCATCTGCAAGTGATAGTGAAAAGAAGGAAAGTAGTAAGGTTATGACATTAGCCGAAAAAAATAAAGATTCTAGATAAGTTGCGTGGTGGTATGAGCATAACATCACTTGGCCGCGAGTATCAAATGAATGAGTCTACCATACGCACCATCCGAAAGAGTGAAGAAAAGATACGTGCTATTTTCATTTAATATATTTTTATTTATCATATGTAAATATAATTATGTTTATGATTTTATGTTCTTATTTCATATATAATATAGGTACGGAAATTCATTTATGTGTGAATAAAAATTCTACGTATCTAAGTATTAATGGGAGACTTTATGCGGCCGCGTTCACGTATCCTCATTTGAGGGGTCCCGCGTCTTAAGGTACCTAAGCGCCAAAATTAAAATTCGCCAGAAATCGCCTCCAAAGTTCAGCAATATTCTGGCAATAGTATCTCTGTTATTAATTGAGCTAGAACGTTCATTTTTGGCTAAATTAGAGTTCTAAGTATGCTAATGAAGATGTTGATGAGTTTTTGGAATAGATTTTCATATTTTATATTTTGTATATAATTTTTTAATATTTTGATTTTCTTATTATGCCGAACTTTGGGTGCGATTTCTGGCACAGAATGATTCCATTGATTTTTCATCACTATCACTAGCACGGTGAGACATTGCTGCACACGTTGATAATAGTTAGAAGCCGGATGAATAGAATAATCCACGCAATATTCAGCAATATGAGCACGAACACAGGACGCCTGCTAACAGCAACGCGAGTCTTAAGGTACTGGCGGGATGGTTGTGTCGTGTCCCTCTCGGCGGGTGGCCAATCAGAAAGCAGAGCGGCGTGGCTGCCATGTTTTCATTGGCTCGCGCTCCTCCTGCTGTTCCCACCACCCAGAGACCGAGCGTCCCACCCCCACCCCCCCACCCCCATCACCTCCCACCAGTTGAACGGATATTGGGGCCTTAAGACGCGCATCACATCTGGGCGGCAGAGCCCAGCTGGCGATAGAGGTGAAAAAAGTAGTTCGCTTCATAAAGTTTTCAACCATACTTCTAGTGTCGTAAGGTCATTATAACCCAAACTACGCGATAGAGGAAGGGTGAAAATAGTGATATCCATCAAAAACACGTTTTCGCCTGTGGTGGCGCTTAGGTACTTAAGACGCACGACCCCTCATTTATCCCATAATGTATTAAGTTTGTCCAACACAGATTTACCTTACGCGCCGTTCTCGAGGAACTTAACTTCCGCGTTGGACGAGGGTTTCTGTACAGTATAATTTAAAATGTTGTTACTGCTTTTACTTTACAATGTTTTATTACAATATACTGAATTTACTTTTCAAATAAAGTATTTTAATGATCTAAGTTTTATTTCTTACTATCCTTCCAAAGATTAGTTTAAATTGTCAAATTTTCGCCTGCTAAATATTTTGCATTCACTAGTATATAAAAAGTTCGGATCACCTGAAGATCAGGGCCCCCAATTTTCCCACCTGAAGACCAAGGGCCCACTTTTTTCCACCTGAAGATCAGGGACCCCAAATTAAAGGAAGATAAAAATAATAAGATCAGAAAAATTTTATTGTGATAAAAAAACAGTTTATGAGAAACATAAAGGTGGCTCGGGCAGGGGTGGATAATCTTCAGGTGATCCATATATATATATATATATATATAAAACTTTTTTCTCAGTCACCGTGAAAATAACTGGCTACTCCATTGCCCCACCCACTATAAACCACACCTATATAAAAGATACGTTGACGACACCTTTCTCCTTTTTCACAGTGCCAACCACGCGCCCCTTTTTTCTTAACTATCTTAATTCCCAACACAAAAACATTACGTTCACCAAAGAAGACGAATTCAATAACACCCTACCCTTCCAAGATATAATAACAAAACAAAACAACAAACTCAGCACCTCCATATATCGAAAACCCACATACACAGGCCTAGGTATTAATTACCTAAGCCACACCTCTTCGCCATATAAAATAAACCGCATCAAAATTTTAATCCACCGCGCCTATTATCTTTGCTCTTCGTACTTATCCATCCACAACGAAATAAAATTCATTCATAATATCGGCATTAACAACTTCCCAAAACACTCTTTTACAATTTTTAGCGTACAGTACTTTTCATTTCCCTATTACGACCATATCAGCCACAAAATCCTCTCAGAACTCCGCCTCCTACTCACCCCTATTTACTCCCAAATTAACTTTCAATTCGTTTTCACCAAAAATAATAGCATCAAATCATACCTCAACCACAAAGGAAAAACACCTCAGCCCCTTCATTCGTCCACCATCTACGTTTTCAACTGTGTTCGCTGCAAAGCGAACTATATTGGCAGCACCATTCACCAATATCAAACAAGAGTGGACGAGAGTAGTATGGGCGCAAAAGGAGATAGTGTAATGCAATTGCAAACGTTGCATAATGCTATGCAACAAGGGGAGGGGAATGTTGCAAGACGTTATGCAACAAGGGGGGAGAATGTTGCAAGAGGAACAAGGGGTTATACAACTTGGGGGCGGAGTTATCCCCCAAGTTGCAATGAACTCCCGCTGGGGGAGACCTCTCTGGGAGAGAAGTTGGGACGGCCTCACCCCCCCAAAGGGGTATACTTAACCTAAGAGAGAGAGAGAGAGGAGAAAGAGAGACGGGTGTTCACTTGGCTGCTGCCAAGCACATTTGAGAGTTCATCCGAGCTCCCGCTGTCTTATAAGCTCCTAATCAGTCAGTTGGCTTAACTGGCTGAGTTGCTAGATTGCGCTATTTATTTAATTAAAACATATATTCTGGTTCTCCGCCAGTTGGCATAATCTGTCAGCGGGCTTAATTCGCCAGTTGGCTTAACCCGCCAGTTGACTTAGAAGGCCTAACCAGCCATTTGGTATAATTAAATAATAACGTTTATATATACAACCAAAAGAATTAAGTAAAGCACCATCACATCACTCTGTTTATTTAGACGAATTATTGGATTGGCATAATCCGTCAGCTGGCTTAATCCGCCAGTTGGCTTAACCCGCTAGTTGACTTAGAAGGCCTAACCAGCCATTTGGTATAATTAAATAATAATAATAATAACGTTTATATATATATACAACCAAAAGAGTTAAATAAAACATCACCACATCACTCTGTTTATTTAGACAAATTATTGGATCCAATTTCATGAAATATATTGAAAATAAATATACATTCATATGCAAGCGAAGGAATATATGCAATCAAAAATAATAATAGCATAAGAATTACGAACGAGGAGTGTGTATATATAATAAAAAAATAATAATATACAAACCCGGACCTACCCAAATTGTTCATTCTAACGAAGGCCAAACTTTCCACCCCACCCTAGACCTACAGTTTAACGGAGAATCTGGACCTACCCGAATTGTTCATTCTGACGAAAATCAAACTTTTAACCCCGCCCTAGACCTACGGTATAACGGGGAATCCAGCATCTCCAGCATTTTCTCATTCATAATAGCATTCGTCAGCCAGACTCCGTACTGCGCGGACGCATTTCCTGAGCTCTCTGATATTGCTTCTACTTTTGGATATTGCCAATAACTTTACTTGTGGAAAGTTCTGAATTTTATATACTTGCGTTTATATTCACATTGTTATAGTTAAGTAATTGAATATTAGTGGTTTTTAGCGATTTAGAAGTTTTCATAGCGTGCCGGCTTAATTTAACTTAAATTGGTTTATAACCGTCACAAGTTTAACTTGCGCGATGCCGTCGCAGAAAGCGTCGTGTGTTAGGTGTGGGGTAAATCGGTGGTATACAGATTTTAAGGATTATAACGGCGGTCCTATGGCGATTACCGAAAGATCGGTTTGTTTCTTTTGCGATTTAAGGGAGGAAATAGTTGACATAAAACGTAGTGTACGTGAGGTAACGGAAAGACTTGCAACGCTTGATGAGGGCAGGGGTAGGGCTACAGTTGACGAAAGCCGAGCCAATACTAACGTTGAAGACGTTAGTAATTTGAAGGGTGAGGTGCGTAACCCAGTTTATAGTTTAGGTAGCTTATCAGGAAGGTTGGATAGAGTTGAGGAAGGGGTTAAGGTTGGTCCGAGATTAGTAGATGGGGAGGGATTTAGAGAAGTTAAGGGTGGAGCTAGGCCACGTAGTTAGGTGATAGGAATCCCCCATCGACGTTTCGAACCCTTTTGCATATTTGGATAGGGACGTGAACGAGGGGAAAACTATTTTAATTGGGGACTCTTTAGTGCGCCATATGGATAAAGAGTTCGTTGAACGGCATCCAACCAAGAGGAGGAGGGTCTGTCTCCCAAGGGCCAGGGTTGACAGAATTAGAGACGAAGTAGATAGGATTGATGTTGCCTCCCGTCACTCGATGTTGGTGACGATGGTAGGGGGCAACGACTCGTATAGGCCCGATACGAGAGTGCCTGACCTTTTGGAGAGATATAGAGGGTTAATTAGGTCCCTGAAGGCAAGGTCAGATAGGTCTTTAGTTCTAGGTATTACCCCTAGGCACGGTTTGGGTCTTAGGATTATGTCAAAACCAATATTTTTTAATACTAAATTAGAAGAGATTTGTGCTCAGGAAAATGTACCCTTCGTAAAGCTGTGGTCAGAATTCAGTAATCCTAGCCTTTATATAAAAGATGGGGGTGCATTTTAATGAAATAGGTAATGCTAGGTAGGTAGGTTAATTGACGAAAATGTTCGAAAGCTGTATAGGTCGAAGCCTTCTTTAAACGTTGTGGGTCCGGGAACGCGGGCCCGACGTGAAAAATAGTTTAAAATGCCAACCCGTGGTAAAAAAAATAACTTAAACGTCTTTTATTGTAACTCGCGTAGTATTAGAAATAAATTAAACGAATTTAAGGCGATAATTTATTCCGGCAACTACGATATAGTTGCTATCACTGAAACGTGGTTAAATATCGTGACTCGGGACTTGTTGGGGGAACTTGATATACCGGGTTTTAAACTCTTTACTAATGACAAGTTACATAAGATTGGTGGCGGCGTTTTGCTGTACATTTGTAATTCTCTTAGGGCTATCGAGGTTAAGATAGATTTTCCGGCAGCAATTAATGCGTTGAAGTTATGGCGCGTAGTCTTAGTTTCAATTTTGTTGTTGTTTATAGACCTCCCGTTCAGCCCCTCGACACCGATACTAGATTTTACACACTTCTTGGTAACTTTATTAATAATCGGGATAGTATAGTTGTCGGTGACTTTAACTGCCCTAACGTTAATTACGAGACTTTTACTGGTAACGATGAGGGTTTCAGATTGATTGAATTCATGGAAAATAATTTTTTACGTCAGATAGTTTCCGAACCAACGCGCGGTGACAATATTTTAGACGTGGTGATGACGAACGGCGAAAATATAGTTGAAGGTTTAGAAGTAGGCGAGAGTTTAGGATGTAGTGATCATCAAATTCTTAGATTTAAGCTATTGATAGAAAACAATAAGGATAGTAACGTAATAGAAGTCCCTGATTTTCGTAGAGCCAATTTTGATAGTTTTGCGGATAGAATGAGAGTAGTGGACTGGGATAACTTATTTATGGGTAATGACGCAAATTTGCATTGGGAGCCGTTTAAAGATAGTTTCTTGAATATCGAAAGGAAGTTTATTCCTCGTAGGCCCAAGCGCGCTAGAAATCATGGTAGGCCCAAGTGGTGGACTAGGGAAATAGGCGAGATCATAAACGAGCGTAACACAGCGTTAGACTTAAAAAGCGCAATGGCACGGTAGCTAACGTCAATAGATATATCGAGCTTCGACGTCAGGTTAAAAGATCAGTTAGGAATGCTAAGCGTAATTTAGAGATACTTATAGCTTCGGATAGTAAACATAACCCAAAAAACTTTTTCGATTACGTGATCGTAAGTCGATAAAAGATAATATAGGCAGTCTCGTGGACGCTAATGGCGCTTTGGCTTCTGACGCTCAGGCGATGGCGGGTATTTTCAATAACTTTTTTGCGACAGTTTTTACCGTAGAAGACGTAAATAATGTCCCCGACGTGGACGATATCGTTCCATTTAGCAGCGAGACTAATTTGGATGAAATAACTGTTTACGAGGGTGAGATTGAGCATTATATCGATAGGCTCAAAGTTAGCAAGGCTCCAGGCCCTGACGCGTTTTATCCTAGACATCTGAAAGATTTGAAAGACGTTATCGTAGGCCCCTTAACGAAGATTTTTAATCAGTCACTCGAAACAGGGATTATTCCTGAAGACTTCAAATTAGCTAACGTCACCCCCATTTTTAAAAAAGGCGACCGAAGAACTGACAACTGAAGAGCACTATAATGTTACCTGGGAACCTGAGGGGAAGTATCTTTTCCATTGTACACCAGAAGAACCTGAAGGAAATGAGAAATCTGCACTGAAGATAGCTCAGGCTCTGTTTGAGTGGATTAGTGCTCATGGTGCTAAAGATACTATTGTGGTCCTTGGTGGTGACTCCACCAACACAAACACAGGACCTGATGGAGGAGCATCACTCACTTGGAGAGACTGCTAGGTCACAAGTGTCACTGGCTGATATGTCAGTTGCATATTAATGAACTCAGCCTCAGGCACATGATTATCAAGCTTGATGGTCCCTACACGCACAAGTCTGGGTTCAGTGGCCCAATAGGAAAACGTTTGGAGAAGATCAATGACATACCTGTCAACTTTAGCTTCAAGGCTTTGCCAGGAGAAGAAGATATAATTGAACTGCCAGAAGACATTATACAGAACCTTAGCACTGACCAGAAGAACTGCTACTGATCAAAATTCTCAAGACAGGAGATTTGAGCAAGGAAGTTGCTGGTCTGAAGTGTGGCCCACTGAATCAGTCACGCTGGCTGACTACAGATGAGGCTCTGTTGATGCTGTGGATGAGGCAGCATGGTCTGAAGGGGGTGTTGAAGAAGCTGGAGGTGCTGCTGAAGTTCTGCCTGGACTTCTACTTCAAGATGTATTTTGAGATCAAAGTGAAGCACCACATGAGGTATAGACCTCACCATATTGTGACCGCTCTGGGACTGCTGAGAAGCCAGTCCTCTGAAGTCAGGAACATAATCACTCATATGATAGTTCGTGGAGTATATCATGCTCACAGTGATAACCTCATTACCTCTCTCTTGTGCAGTGAGGATGAGGAGGAGAGGGCATGGGGGGTTGAGATGATCAAGAAGATCAGAGGTAAGTCTAAGTATGGAGACATGAGTCTGAGAACTCATAGAAACCCTAAACTGAATTTTGATGCCACTTCTCCAATTACTCTGATTAATTGGGATAAAGAGAAACTGTATGAGCCACTCTTCACTTGCAAGATGTCAAGAGGAGAAGTTGAGGAGCTTCTCAGGTCTCCACTTGAAGTTGAGAACTTCTCAGTTCACACTCAAAGCTGTGAAAGAGCAGTCCAGGAAGTTTCAGCTGCAGCTCATGCAGTGTATGGGCAAGAGAGAAGAGATGGTTTTGTTCGTGCTAGGATCGATCACAGAGAATTGTTGCCAGTTTTCAAGTCAAAGCAAGACATTATGAACATGTTTTAGATCTATATGTACAAGACCTGCTAAACAAATCAAGATGCTTTCAGAAGAAAAACTCTAAAAACATTCAGTTGACCAGCATATTATTACACGTTAGGGGTGGAGGAGGGACTTATACAAATATTAAAGAAGAATTGCAATTGCACAAAAAAGGTTGAACGTCACAGCAGCTTGCGGAAAGGTGGGGTAAGCTGCCATCACACGCAGTGATGCCGAAAAGAAAATAAATAAAAATTGGTGGAGGCGTTTCTAAAAAAAAAAGAAAAATGCAAGACCAAGAAAGAAGAACAAAATGATTCTGCCTGATGAAGAGAACAGACGCGAAATGTGGTGTACAGGAGACTAAAAATAAATACACTTCCTTAGTTTTGGGCCATTTTGGGTGATTTTGGTTATTTTAGGGGTTATGAACCACTTTGGCTGATATTAAATGGGTCCAAGCCTGCCCCTATAAATGCTTAATTAATGGTGTATGTGAACAATATGGAACATATGGAGGGCATTTGAGGCTACTATGTCTTTGAAATTGGCCAAAAATCCCATTTTTCGACAAAAAAAGTGCGATTTTGAACACTTAAATGCGATTTTTCGCAAAAGTTGCAGAAGACGAACCCCTCTTAAAACTCAATTTACATAGGAATACATACTGCCAATCTTGAAATTCCAAGTAATTCAATATTCGACCTGAGCATGATACACCCTACTGAACAACTCAAAGCTAACTGTGAAGAGAACAAGAGAGCAACTCGCTCCTCCACAAAGCTAGGCCTAGAGATGGGGTCATCAGCTTGACCTCCGTGTGAAGAGAGACCGAGCAGAGGGAACACTAACAAATGGTCAGAAGACAACAATATGGCATTTAACACCGAGAAATTTCAACTCTTGATATATGGTAGAAATAAAGAAATTAAACAGACTGCATATTAGGCCAGATGAGCCGGGTGTACATGACTATGTGTGGCGGAGAGGGCAAGAGAGCAACTTGCTCCTCCACCAAGCCAGGCCTAGAGACGGGGTCATCAGCTTTACCTCCGTGTGAAGAGAGGCCGAGCAGAAGGGGACACTAACAAATGGTCAGAACAACAATATGACATTTAACACCGAGAAATTTCAACTCTTGAGATATGGTAGAAATGAAGAAATTAAACAGACTGCATATTAGACCAGATGAGCCGGGTGTACATGACTATATGCGGTCATGATGTGTGGCGGAGAGCGCAAGAGAGCAACTCGCTCCTCCACCAAGCCAGGTCTAGAGGCTGGACCACCAGCTTGACCTCCGTGTGAAGAGAGGCCAAGCAGAGGGGGGACACTAACAAATAGTCAGAAGACAACAATAGGGCATTTAACACCGAGAAATTTCAACTCTTGAGATATGGTAGAAATGAAGAAATTAAACAAACTGCATATTAGGTCAGATGAGCTAGGTGTGCATGGCTATGTGCGGTGGAGAGAGCAAGAGAGCGGCTCACTCCTTCACCAAGCCAATCGTAAAGGCAGGGACCACCAGCTCGACCTTCGTGTGAAGAGAAAACGACACGCGGAAACGCATCGTGGTATACACACACATTTTATTCATGCAGTTAACCGTGATTCACTGTCGTCACTTGAGTTAATTAACATGACCTACTAATTGTTACCATCATGCACTTATCCGTGATCGTGACATAGAGTTAACGGCGACTTGGAGGTGTTTACATTCTCGGGTCCCTCTCGCCATACCGCCAAAATGAGCCTCAGTCAGTGTTTCTCAGCGCGACCAAAGGCAATATTACGAACGAAATTGTCAAAGACGCAAAGAGAAAAATCGGCGAGTGGTACCAAACCTCAAACTAAACTAGACCCAATAACCAACCAAACAACGCTGGACAAAAGAAAAGGCAGAATATGTAGTGTTCCCAAACTAAAGACCTGAGAAGGGAACCTCAGGGGGTCAAGACTATTAACCAGCCTCCTAAGGACCTCAGAAACGTTACAGGAAACAAAGTTGAAGTCTTCAAGAGAAGACTAGATGCCTGGCACAGGACGGTACCAGATGAACCGGTGTACCTGGTTACGTGCGGCGGAGAGAGCAGCTCGCTCCTACAACAAGCCAGGCATAGAGACGGGGCCAACAGCTTGACCTCCGGGCTAAGAGAGGCCGAGCAGAGGGGGACACTGACAAATGGTCAGAAGACAACAATAGGGCAATTAACACCGAGAAATTTCAACTCTTGGGATATGGTAGAAATGAAGAAATTAAAGAGACTGCATATTGCACCCAGGTGAAGAAACGAAATGCTCTCTTGCACTCTCATCGGTACATAACAAGGTACACCTGGCGCATCTGGTATTGTACTGAGACAATCATCTAGTCTCCTTTGAAGACCTCAACTTTGGCTGTTGTGGCAGTCCTTAGATACGGTCATTTAAGTCTCTGACAATATCCCAGGATGTATCATTACACCCCGGTTAGTGTTACTATTGTGCTGTAGTATTACGACTTTCCGCCAAGAGAGTGCAGTAGTTCCCAAAGCTTGATGCGGACGTAGGGCGTTGTGCAGCTGGCTACAGGTATGTCTGAGTTACCCCTTGTGTTTCCTATATCCCTCACAACTTCTAAGAATCACAAAAGGGACCTTTATTAGCGATATTTTAAAACTTGGTGCACAAGTTTTAAAGTATTGACAAGAAAGATCCCCGCTTTTATGATTCTTAGAAACTGTGAGGGGTGTGAAAGGCAAGGGGTAACTCAGACATACCTGTAGCCAGCTGCACAACGCCCTACGTCCGCATCAAGCTTTGGGAACTACTGCACCCCCTGACAACCAAGCTATTTTCCTTCAGTGTTGGGGAGGTTCCCTTGTCAGGTCTTTAGTTTGGGAACACTACATATTCTGCCTTTTCTAATGTTCAGCGCGTTGTTTGGTTGGTTATTGGGTTTAGTTTGAAGTTTGGTACTACTCGCTGTCGGGAGGAACCCGCGAATGTAAACACCTCCAAGTCGCCGTTAACTCTGTCACGATCACGGATAAGTGCATGACAGTAACAATTAGTAGGACATGTTAACTCAATTCACGACAGTGAATCACGATTAACTGCATGAATAAAATGTGTGTGTGTGTGTGTGGTGTGTGTTGCTGGGTGTTGATCGTAGGTTGAGGACGATTCCGGACGATGACATTTAATTTCTGCCCTGCCCGTACTGTTGCGTGGTTCGGATCCAACATTAAACTGTTGGTCTAAGGCGGAGTGACACGCTTGACCTTCGCCGGAATGAACAATCAAGGGGGATGCTGAACAAAGGTTGCCGATAAAGTAGAACTTTTTTAATGCATGAAGGATGGGCTAGGGCTAATGATGTATTAAGTTTTAGGAGATGTTGCATTAGGGTGTGTCAATTTTAGTAAAGTCAACAATTCAAAAACTACAAATGCTCAAATGATGTCATATTATCTAGCAAACTTAGAAATATCTTTAGTGTTGTTTAAAAAAGCCATTTACCTACTTATATTTGACCATAAAGGTTTGAAATATAACCTAAATATGACTGTAGCATCGTATATCAATGTGCCATTGATACGTGTAGTCAACTTTGGTTATTTTTGGTGTGCAGTATGGTTTCTAAGTTTCACATAGTCACAAATGCTAGAGTTTTGATTGTGAATGCATGTGTTTTCCCTCCTTTTTGACAATTTTGATTACTTCGTAATGTAAATATTGTGTAATTCAAATTATTTGAAATGTTATGTGTGACCCAAACTTTCTGTATATTTTGATGATAGATATATGAAATTGTCATTACTTTGAATAATTAACTCTTGTACCTATAACAACACAACCTTTTATCTGAGCTTATAGGAAGATATTAAGACTTTCAATTAACTTAATTTTATGTAATCATAATCAGTAGGCCTATCCAAATTTCACTGACATTTCTTTCGTTCACAGGTCCACAGGATGAGTCAGAAAGAAATCAGAGCCCGAAGCAAATCAAGTTGTCATCTAAGTCATTTGCTGGGGGCTGAGAGGGAACTTCCCCCTGCTGAGTGAGGAAGACAGGAGGAATTACCCAGTTAATGAACTGATTAACAACGGCATTGTTCCAGGGCTACTGGTTCAGTGGAGAAAGGCCAACGCTCTATTCACAGGACCTGTAATCAACACTGAGGTCAGGATCAGGGCTAAAGTGAAGGTACTGTGGGATGAGGCAGTGAAAGTGTCCATTGGCAATGTGAAGCTAGAGGTCAAAGATAGGTTCATGATGAAACTGGACAAATTGGTGGACATCCTCACCTGTCACTGTGTGATCGGGAGCTGCAGTGAACTTGGGTGCAACCCTGTCTGCAACAGTGAGGTTCACATTGACTGCAGCTGCAGGAGCGAGCAGAAGATACCAGTGCAGGAGCTTGCCATCATTAAAGGTCAGAGAGTAAAGGTGGGAA
The DNA here is from genome assembly GCA_023014485.1 of Bathynomus jamesi. Taxonomy (NCBI): domain Eukaryota; kingdom Metazoa; phylum Arthropoda; class Malacostraca; order Isopoda; family Cirolanidae; genus Bathynomus; species Bathynomus jamesi. The sequence continues at coordinate 233,930 of JAJOZX010004757.1, read as the reverse complement.
GTGTGGGGGCACACCAGATGGGTCTAGCTGATCACCCTGAGACCAGGAGACAGGAAGCAGCGCTGCAGAGACAGGAGCAGAGAAGGAAGGCAGAGGAGAAGAGGAGGAGGAAGGCAGAGGAGTCAGCCAAGAAAGAAGAGGAGTTGAGGGAGGAGTCACTGCTGGAGATGGAGTTGGAGGAGACTGGAGATATACTGGAGGAGACAGGGAGGAGAGAGGAGGACGAAGACTTCATACCAGAGGCTGCGACAACTTCTTCCTTGCCTGTGGCTAAGAAGAAGAAATACAACACTGAAGATATCATCAACATGGCTCTGGCTAGCTTGAGACATCACACTGGGCTGAGAGAGAGTGCAGAGATTGCCACTGCTGCCTGGATTGATGCTGGTCTTATCACAGAGTTTGACACAGCACTGGTGATTGACCACAACAAGGTGAGGAGGTAGCCTGTTCAAAAATCAACTTTTTCTTATTTTCATAGGTTTCTGTACTTTTTCCCATGCTTTTTGACCTGAAAAGGCCGAAAATCACAACCATTTTGACCTAGGTTGTTGGGAAGCATTGACGCATGGAGCTTTAAGTTTTCTGCCTTGAAATCGGCCAAAAGCACCAGTTCCGGGGTCCCTTGAATCATGTTTTGCACTATAACTTTTTATCTAAACAAGATAGAGCAACAAAATAGGCACCAAATTAAAGTGTTTTTAATCCTCTTTCTAACTTATACAATTATGATAGTCTTGGAACAAGAAATGGCACATTGGTACATACAAAGATTTCAGAAATATCACAAAATTCGTTTTCTCACACTCAAGGCAGACAAGGCGCCTTATTCATGACACAAATTTGAGATTAACATTTTGTCACAAGTCTAATCGATCAAGAAGTGAAAGCATTACATGATGATTAATTCCATAATGACATTTACACAGTCAGTTGTTGAGAGTTTGTTTCTTGAAGCTGTCAAAGCGGCGTCTGTTGAACTCCACAGCTTGAAGGAGATAGTCCCTTTGCTTGGCATCTGTTGTTATGACATTTGCAAAGTCGCTCATCATCTTGACACCACGTTCAGCAATGTCATTCACCGCTTTCAGATTCTTAACATAGTCCAACGCTTTTCTGTAGTCCTCATTCTGTGGCCAAGACGTGACAGGTTCCAGAAGCCACTCGGATCCAATGTTCAGTGTGTCCAGCAGGAAATGTGATTCTGGGCCAATGAGATCAACCAGGGTGGTCTTAGCTGTGACTCTCTGGAATAGAGGCTTTCCTGTTCTGAAGCTGTCTGGCTTCTCAGTGGCATGTAACTGGGCAGCAATGTCGTGCTTCAATGTGTCACTCAATCTACTGCTGAACAGGGCAAATGGCACGACTTCCTGCGTCAGGTACCATTTGTGGTTTTCCATCTTATTAAGTACTGCATCAGCAAGCTCTGGGTCAGTTTTCTTGTACTTCAACATGTCCTGAATTAGACTTAGATCATTCACGGGAGCATCTGCAGCAGACATTGACATCATCCATACAGGAGTGTAGAACAGCGCAAGGAAGGTGTTGAGTCTTTCCAGCTTTGATACAGTGTCTTCGTCGTACTCAAGTTGATCTGCAAACATCAGCATTTTCATGGAGTACAGGTTTCTGGCCATCCATCTGGCCTGATGAATGGCGCCTGGTCGACTCCAGTGAATACCTCGAGGAGGCGTTCCTCCAAGAACAATGACTGTCAGTTCAGCCATTTCCCTGTAGTCGGCTCTTGGAAGCCTTTCTGCTGTTAGAATGTCTTGGAGTATTTCTTCACTGTTCTTCTTCTTTTCCTTCAGCCATTTGCTGTTGATAGCCAGCATCTTTGGGTTTTCCTTGGACAAGTCCGTCCAAACATCCTTCAGATGCTCAAACCAGGGATTATCTGGCCCCTTCACCTTCCCAAACAGCTTCTCCCAAACTGCTCTACTAGGATTTCCAGGATGTGATGTCGACAGGCCAGATAAAACACCTTTTTGTTCAGCATTTTCTCTAGCAGTTTGGCAGCTCCTCTGTGAACGCCACTGTTACTGGATGTAGTGTCAAAAACAAGGGCAGTAACATTATCCGTAAGTTCCCATGTCTCCAGTAAATCCATTGAAGCCTCAGCCTGAGCTGTGCCAGAAGAATTGTCGATGACAGGTACTCCCAATAACTTTCCTTCAGTGTATGAAGGTGGACCAGACACTAGCACAGCTAAAGTCTCTGAGGTACTTCCAGGTTCACTGCCCAAGACATCTTTGAGCAACTTTCCATCCCAGTGTAAGGCAGCGTACTGTGGGGTTTTTCACAAAACTTGGACATGTAACTCTGGCTGATATTATACCTGGACAGCATTCTGTTGCGACGTGTTGTTGAGGTTGAGATGACGAAGTTATCCAGATCAGCCCCTCCAGCTTTCAAGGTGGCAGAAACCATGGCAGTAACTTGATTGTCTGATAAACCAAGACGATCAGCTGTATTGCAGATGACATCACATTCCATGACCTTCCTTGGAAACGTCAAAGTCACACTAGTCACAGTGTCTTGATGGTGAGAACATCCAGGACGAGGCTGATGGTAATCCATGTCCTCTGTGTTAGCGTCGTTGTCAGTTGAGTCACCCCAGGTAATGTCTTCCACATGAACAACTGCCTCTTGTTCTGCTGCAGCTGTAAAATAGTACAACATGTTAAGACAGTAATTGTTAAGTACATGCTAAATATCGCAATGGAGTAAAACTTAAAACTTTTTGTAACGTTCAAAGTAATTAGTTTTACCTTGTTCTTGTCTATGCTGCAGTCTTTCATTCCTCGCTGCTTGCTGCAGGGATCTTGTCTCAAAAATCTTGTCATGACCAGACATATGACCTTTCCTCTCAGTCTTTTGGTCTTCGTAGAACCTGATATCCTCATCTTTCTTCTCTCTGGATAACAGTTTGTTGTTCTGTATTTCCTGGATTGCATCTGGAGCTCCTATATCGAACAGGCTGTCTAATTCCAGCACAAATGCTCCTCTTTTTCCTCCAGGGTTACTTGCTCTTCCTTTGCTTTTCACCAGAGCACGATGTTTCTCATGTAGTTTCATGAAGAGCTTCATTGCGTTGTACTTGGTCATTGTCTTGAGCCTAGTCATCTGCCAGAATGGGATGATAGATTCAACTGTTTCATATGCAAGGTCTTGAACCATGGGCCTCCCTGCATTTTCCGGTAAATTCTGAAGATTAAGGAAATACTGGAACGCCTGTCTGTTGGTGGGAAGCTGGGAACCACTGATAAAAGCTGAAGGGTATCCAACCAGGAAAGTTTCAGTGAGAGATCTGGTAGATGGCCCAGTTGACACCTGCCTGTGGACAGTACGTGGAGGTTCTGAGATATCAACTGTGCGCCCACGGAGCTCCCTCAGCTCCTTGCTTAATGCCATTGTGAAGTTGTAACTTGTAGATGGTTTTCTAGATTCTGATTGAGTTTCTGTTGTTTCCTGAAAAATGATAGATAATTATTATTATTATTATTATTATTAATTATTATTTATTTATTTATTATTATTATTATTATTATTATTATTATTATTATTATTATTTATTAATTTTATGCTCTTTCATTTGATACCTAATTTGTTGCTCTATCTTGTTTAGATCAAAAGTTAAAGTGCAAAACATAATTCAAGGGACCCCGGAATTGGCGCTTTGGCCGATTTCAAGGCAGAAAATTTAAAGCTCCATGCGGCAATGCTTCCCAACATCGTAGGTCAAAATAGTTGTGATTTTCGGCTTTTCAGGTCAAAAAGCATGAGAAAATGTACAGAAACCTATGAAAATAAGAAAATGTTGATTTTTGAACAGGCCTAGACTGAGGAGGGCTCAGGAGAGACTGACTAAGGAGCTGGTCAAGAAGTTTGATGAAGAGATTAGGGAAAATGGCAGACCTGTATCTTCTTTGATGGGAAAAGAGATGATACCAAAGTGATGATGGAAGCTGAGGGCAGTGACAGGCAGTTTCCTGGCCTCATTAAGGAAGAACACTACACAGTTGCAATAAACCAGGTGGGAAATATTTGTGGCATTTTGTACCAGAGGAAGCTGCAGAGAAGAGAAGTCATGCTGAGGTCATTGCTGATCATCTGGTGAACTGGCTAAGAGAGAGAGGAGCAGACCAGACCCTTTTGACCACAGGAGGTGACAGTACTAATGTGAATACTGGCTGGGAGGGAGGAGTAATGCATTATGTGGAGGCCAAGCTTAGCAGGAAGTTGGTGTGGATTGTCTGTGACTTGCACACTGGAGAGCTGAGTCTCAGACACCTGGTGACTGCACTGGATGGCAAGACATTGAGCAACAACAAGTGGTCTGGGCCCCTAGGGAAGATGTTAGACATTGCCACTGAGCTGGAGATCAACCCAAACTTCACGAGGATCACTGTTGGTCCTCCTCTACCCCATCTCAGTCAGGAGGTAGTCAAGGACCTCAGCACAGACCAATCATATGGCTACAGAATCATCCCTGCCATCAGATCGGGAGAGGTACCTCAGAGTCTAGCTCTCCTGGAGATTGGGCCAGTCTGTCACAGTAGGTGGATCACCACGGCTCTAAGGTTCTGCAGATTGTGAATTTCCAAAATTGGCTGAAGGGTAGGAACCTGAAGACTCAGGATAATTGTGGAATTCATAGTGGGAGTCTACGTGCCAAACTGGTTCAACATCAAGTTAAATCACAGCTGGGTGGAGGATCCCAGGCATGTACTGTACCAGCTGGAGCTGCTCAGAAGTCAGAAGAAGGAGGTGATAGGAATAGTGATGCCTACAGTGAAGAGATCAGCCTGGTATGCACACTCTGAGGCTGTGCTCCAGGCCATGCTGTGCAGTGAGGTGGAGGAGGAGAGGAGGGAGGCAGTGAAGAGGATACTGGAAATCAGAGGTGAAGGAGATGAGGACTCACAGTAGAGAGTGCAGTGTCAGACCCAGGAAGACTCCTGACATCAACCCAGATGCCACCAAACTCTCAGAGCTTATTGACTGAACTCTAGCGTGACTGAGCCTCCTCTGACCTGCTCCCTGACCACTGCTGCAATCAAGGAGTTTCTGGATAGACCAATGGAAGTTCCTGCATGGCCCTCACACACAGTCAGTAGAGAGGTGTGTGAGGATGACAACTGAAACAGCACAACATGTTTACTCACAAGAGAAGAGGGAAGAGAAGAGTGGCCAGGTGGCCAGTAGGGAGTTCATGTCCACGAACAAGAGCAAGGCAGACATGGCAACCTTGGCAAAGTTCAAGAAACCTAACTATATTTCTAAGTTTTAATATTGAAAAACAATCAAAATATCTTTAATTGTATGTAATGTATGTAAAATGTAGTTATATACAATAAAAAAAATACTTGCAAAAATTGCTGATTTTTCGTAAACTTCAACTTCAAATATAAATAGCTAGGAGTGGTCAAATCTGGATTTTAAAGCCATATTTCGATTTACCACAAAAATGCATCATTTGGTCACTAGTAGTCTTTGAAAATCTAAAGATTTCACTTTCCTCCCTAAAATTGACACACCCTAATGTTGCATGGTTTTTATATAAAGTTTAACACTGATAAAATTCAACTGTTACCGTACGGAAAGGGGAGGATCTAAAATTCCATGGAATAGAAAAGAAGATCCCCGATGATCCGGGTGTACGTGTGAGATGGAGAGTAAAAGAAGTCAACTCACTACTTCACCAGACCAACTAGATCTATTGTAGTAGTATTCCCTGTTAAACTGTAGGTCTAGGACGGGGGGAAAAGTTTGACCTTCGACGGAATGAGCATTTCCGGTATTTTTATCTTTCTTGCAATAAAAAGAAATGTTTTGAAAGCATTTTGTGTAAGAGCTGTATGAGAAAATGCTGGTGGCTGGATTCCCCGTTAAACCGTAGGTCTAGGGTGGGGTGAAAAGTTTGACCTTCGTCAGAATCAACAATTCGGGTAGGTTTGGATTCCCCGTTAAACTGTAAGTCTTGGCGGATTACGCCAATTGGCTGATTTCGAATTGTGTTCGTATATATTTTGCTATTGGGTCTTTGCATGCATCTGATTATATATATATATATATATATATATATATATATATATATATATATATATATAATGTGTGTGTGTGTGATAATAGGAGATTTATTCTGGTAGGTCGGATTATCCGTTGTTGTTGTTGTTTAACCGATCAGCCAACCCTGATCGAGCAAGCCGGCTGCATGCAGGTAACCGATCGCCCTCTCCGGAGTGGACCAGAGGTTCAGCGCACTAGTGATGTTGTGGTCGTTGTTGTGCTAGAGCGGTACAATCTGTCATAATGTGTTCAATTGTTTGTGGTGTGTCCTGGCACAGGTGGCAGGTGTCGTCTGTGGAGTTGTCTAGTCTGTGTTCATACGTCCGTAAGTTGGGGTGATGTCCACATCGAATCGTACTAACTTAACTCGATCCGATCTGCTCAGGCTGAGCTCTGACCTGTTAATGTGTGGCGGCTTCGCACCTAAGACCGCATTCGGACCGAGTCGTGTCATTTTGTGGGTTAGGTGTGTGTGTGTATGTGTTTTCTGTACTGTGTGATGTCTGTGGGGCGTGGTATGGAATGGAGTATTTGGTTATAATGTCTCTTTGGTGTTACCTTAGTGGTGCGAGGTGTCGGTACATGATTGTACATGTAGTGGCAAGGGTGTTGTGGGTTAGTTGTCGCTGCTGCCATGAATTGGGTTCCCCTCATGTCTAAATGTTCCCTAACTTTCAGTATTTTTGTTTCTGTGTGCAGGTGTTCTATTGGTGTTGTTTGAGTGCATCCGGTAATGATGCGAAGTGCGTTGTTTTGTATTGTCTGTAAGGTGTTTATTTGTGTTTGAGATAATGGGTGCCCAGCATGGGCTAGCATAGTTCATAACTGAGCGAATATATTGTTTGTATATGAGTGATGGTGTTTCCTGCTGGTGTCCAAAGTTTGTGCCTGTAAGTACCTAAGCGTGTTAAGTCTTGACGTACATTTGTTTTTAATGTCCTGAATGTGGTTTGCAAAAGATAATGATGTGTTGTATGTGACCCCCAAGTATTTTGGTCCTGTGAGTGTGTGGAATGTTGGTGTTGTTTAGTGCAAGCTGTGGAGTTATCTGGTGTTCTTTTGTATTGTTTGTAAGCAAGGTAATGGTTGATTTTGTGGGCGCTACTTTGAGTCTATTGTGTGTGAGCCAGCCTTGTATACTGTTTATGTATGTTTGTAGGTTATTTTAAGAGGTGTCTATGTTGTTGTGGGTGGATGTTAGAGTGATGTCATCTGCATATGATGATAAGGTAAGCTTGTTATCTATGGGTGTTGGAATGTCATGCATGTATAAGTTGAACAGTGTTGGTGAGAGAACAGAGCCTTGAGGGACCCCGTTCGGAAAAAGCTTGTTTTTGGATGACTTGCCATTAAATGTGACATGTGAGCTCTCCTGAAAGATAGTTGCTCAGCCATCTTTTAGTGTTATTGTGCATGTTTGTGCTGAGTATTTTGTTTATGAGAGGAAAGCATGGGATAGCATCAAATGCTTTACTAATGTCTATTGTTGCTAATAGTGTACGTTGAGCTGGTCGTCTGGAGTTGATGCCATCCATGATGTGCTGCGTGAGGTTAGTGAGTAATGTCGTGGTTGAGTGGTGAGGTCTGAATCCATGTTGAATAGCCGATAGTGGTATGTGTGGGTTGGTGATTTGTAAAATTAGTCTTTCTGTTACTGTGGAAGGTGTGCATAGTAAAGTAGTGGGTCTATAGGAAGCTGGTTCTGTTGGATTTTTGTTTGGTTTGAGTAGTGTAATAATTTTACCTTGTTTCCATATGTCAGGAATAATACAGTGTTGGTATGAATATGTGCTGATATTTGTGAGAGCTAGTATTCCCTGTGGGCCCAAGTGTTTAAGGTGTATGTTAGATATGTTGCCTGGTCCAGTCGCCTTCGAATTCTTAATGTTTTTGATGATTTTGGTGGTCTGGTCTGTATTGAAGGGTATAATGGTCGTGTCGAGTCTGTACGTTTTCTTTTGTCTGGCTGTTTGTCTGTCTGCGTGTTTCTGGTTGTTGTCTCTGTTTAAGTGACTTATCTTTGCGTAGTGATTAACTAGAATGTTAGCTTGTTGTGTATATGTTGGGATATTATTTTGGCTGCGACAGATAGCCGCGTGTGAGGTGTGAATACCACTGTTAGATTGGGTAATGCTGTTTATAGTCCTGTATAGCCTGGATGTATCTGTGGAATGGTTTAGTGTTGTTGTGAATTCCCTAAATGTTTCTGTTTGTTTTTCTTTAAATTTGTTGTTTATTTCTGTGTTGTGCTGTTGTATCTGCTGTTCTATGGCTTCTGTGTGTGGTGTTTGTGTGCTATGTTTGAGGTTGTTACGTTGCCTTATGAGGTGGGCTATTTCTCTAGTGTAATTTGGGTTGTATTTCCTAGGGTATGTATTTGTTTGCATTATTGATGATCTGATTAAATGTCTTGAGTGTTGTATTGATGTTTATGATGGGTGTGCTGTTTAATGTGGTGAATTGTTCCTCAGTCTGTATTTTGAACTGTTCCCAATCAGCTTTCTTGTAATTTCTGTAAGTGTGCCTAAGACTGTTGGGGCAGAGTGTAGAACGTGTTGTAATGATGATGGGCAGGTGGTCTGATGACAGTTGTTTTTCTGTTCTCCAGTGTGTATGTGCTGCTAGTGAGGGGGAACAGAACGTTATGTCTGGGGAGGAGTTTGCGTATCCTCCTTGATGTGGTATGTGTGTATGTTCTTCTGTATTGTTAAGAATGAAGAGGCTGTTTAGTTGTGTGGCTATGTTGGCGCCTCTGGTGTTGCTTTGGTTGTGCAGGTACCAACTAGTGTCTTTAGCGTTGAAGTCTCCTCCTAAGATGACATTAGTGAGAGGGGCCAGATTGTGTAACTGTGGATTGTAATGGCTGGCACATGGGGTGAACTATCTGGTGGGATGTAAATGTTGATTAGTGTGTGTTGTGTTTAGCGCGTGTTTTAATGTTAACTGCCTGTATTTCTATCGTGTTATCTGCTTGGATTGTGTTTGTAATGTTTTGAGTGGCATCAGTGTAGCTAATGCTTTTACGTATGGAAGTGATGAGTCCACCCCCGTTACCCCCAGTACGATCTTGACGGATCGCCGTGAAGTCAGGGATGGTGGGTGTTTTGGGTGTGCGTTTTAGTTTTGTATCTTGTATAAGTGCAATGTGAATGTTTTGTTTGTGTACGAATTCCCTCAGTTGCACGATTTTGTTTGTGAGGCCATCTACGTTGTACTGTAATATATTAATATCATACTTCTGTATGTCTCATGGTGCTATTGTGTCTATGTCTTTGTGTATGGTGACATGTGTAAGTTGTAGTGGGGTCTGGATTAGTCTTAATGTCGCCGGAGAGTAAGAGTAGACCGGGGAGCACGCATCTGCTCCCCGTAAATGAAAAAATAGCACGCTGAGAATAGGTCCGGCCCCGGGAGCCGATCGGCACTCTGACCGTGCCACGTAACAGGCCGTCGACTGCCAGTCTGGCCAACCGTAGACAGCCCGCTACACGGAGATTTGAGGAAGTTTGGCCACCAGCGCGTTGATGTTTCGGTTTGACGTCGCTCTTCTTCGCGTTGACGTGTCCCGCGCTGGAGGATACAGCCACTGTTAGAAGTTTCCTTGTCAGCTGCTAACACTTTTTCACGTTGTTCTAGCTAACTGTTCAGAGGTTTTTTATATACAAATCTCAGTTTTCTGCTCAAAACGGCTCTTTCTAATTTTAAACTGTAGGCATAGGGTGGAATGAAAAGCTTGACCTTCGACGGAATGAGCAATTCGGGTTTTTTTTTTTTTTTTGTCTTTCTTGGAATAAAAAGAAAAGTTGTTTTGAAGGCATTTTGTATAAGAGATGAATTAGAAAATGCTGGGGATGCTGGATTCCCCCGTTAAACTGTAGGTCTAGGGTGGGGTGAAAAGTTTGGCCTTCGTTAGAATGATCAATTTGGGTAGGTCCGGGTTTGTATATTATTATTTTTTTATTATATATACACTCCTCGTTCGTAATTCTTATGCTATTATTATTTTTGATTGCATATATTCCTTCGCTTGCATAGGAATGTATATTTATTTTCAATATATTTCGTGAAATTGGATCCAATAATTTGACTAAATAAACAGAGTGATGTGATGGTGTTTTATTTAATTCTTTTGGTTGTATATATAAACATTATTAATATTTAATTATACCAAATGGCTGGTTAGGCCTTCTAAGTAAACTGGCGGGTTAAGGCAACTGGTGGATTAAGCCCGCTGACAGATTATGCCAACTGGCGGAGAACCAGAATATATGCTTTAATTAAATAAAGAGCGCAATCTGGCAACTCAGCCACTTAAGCCAACTGGCTGATTAGGATCTTATAAGACAGCGGAGCTCGGATGAACTCTCAATATGCGCTCGGCAGCAGCCAAGTGAACCCCTCTCTCTCTCTCTCTCTCTCTCTCTCAGGTTAGGTATACCCCATTGGGAGTTGAGGCCGTCCCACGTTTTCCCCCAAAGACCCTCTCTTGGGTTAGGTATACCCATTTGGAGGCTGAGGCCGTCCCTTCTCCCCCTTAGAGGTCTCCCCCAGCGGGAGTTCATTGCAACTTGGGGGATAAATCCGCCCCCAAGTTGTATAACCCCTTGTTGCTCTTGCAACATTTCCCCATCGCTCTTTGTTGCATAACTTCTTGCAACATTCCCCCTCCCCTTTGTCACATAACCTTATGCAACATTGATCAACATCTGCAATTGCATTGCACTCTCTCCTTTTGCGCCCATGCTACTGATGAGCATCGCGGTATCTCTACCAGAACATCTCAGCCCTTAAATAAACCCTCTAAATCAGCAATAAGAGATCACTGCCACTTTCACAACCACCCACTAGTTCCCTCCAATTTCAAAATTATTAACACAACCAACCACCTAACCGACCTCCGCATTCTGGAGTCCCGATACATCCTCAGCATTAAACCAACTCTCAACGACGATAGTTCTGCCTTTAACTTAAACATAGCCAAATAAACTGCCATATCCTACCACTGAGAAGAAATCCACCATCGCTCCGTCTGGCTCCAACTCTTCTAATATGGACCCCTTCCAACAACTAATCATTCCCCACCCTCTGCTCAATTAGTCCCCCTACCCCGACAATAACAACCTGGTAAGACTCCTCTCAATTTTGTTCGGTTTTTACTTTATACTCGTATTTGACGATTGATCACTCTTCTATATTTTATATTATTTTATTTTTTATTTTAATTACTTAAATATAAACACCATTAATATCACACGTTTATTTAAATATATTGTAGGCCCCATATAAGTTTCCGTTCATTATATTTATTCATTTTTTTATCTGCTTTTACAATTTTAGCAGTGATAATGGAAAATGAAAATTTCCGAAACGTTTGTAAATAAACATGTACCATCTCTTCGTCCTCTTATTCCTCGCTAAGCTACATTTCCATAAGAACAAACCCTTCAATCAAGTATGTGTGTATATATATATATATATATCAGGGATGGGAAACTGATAAATTTTTTGTCAAGTTTTCGATTTCAGTTTAAGTTTGAAAAATATCGATTTAATGGTCAGAAAAAACTGAAGGCGTCCTTACCAAGTGATTAAACTTAGGTCAACGAAAGGAGCACAGTCATTATTGAAAAGTATTTTGATATGGGATAAAAATTTTCCTCCCTAATTCTTTTTTTTCTTTATAAAACCATTGTCTCTAGTACTTTCAGCCGCGTTATTTTCTACATCGAATTAAAGGATAAATAGATATTTTAAATCCATACAAATGTTAAGTAGCAAAAAAGGAAAATAATTCACGTTATTTATATTTTTTGCAGTCCAAATGCTCCTCAAAACTGAAACGCAAAACTGTTATTTTTAACCAATTCGAATTCAGATTTCAGTTTTTGATTGTTTTTCAATTTCAGTTCGAATTTCGATTTTAGTTGTCAGAATTTTTTTCAGTTCGAGTTTTTTTCGATTTCAGTTCATAAAATAATATCGGTTTTATCAGTTTATCTGTTCCAGTTCGATTCAGTTTCCCATCCCTGATATATATATTTTTTTTTCACTTAATCAATGTCCAAGACACTCTTAGTTATAGTTTAAGTGGAAGTTAGATGAAAAGTTTAATCCGTATTTGTTTACGCGCAAATTTCTCATATCAGTTCGCAAGACTGACATAGTCAAGTGGCTATATCTCTGCCAGTACTGTCTGCGAGCGCGAAACAAAATTCTCGCAACAGTAGCTCGCATGTCTCAATTCGTGCGATTTTTCTCTCAAATAGACACGTTCCATGAGTTACTTTCACTGCAAATGTCGTGAGTTTACTCACACTGGATGCACGGCTGAGGATATTTCAATATTTCTTTTCGACTTCGTGACAATTATAAGAATATAATGCTAAGAATTTCACGAAGCTTTGAACCGATTTCCAACAAATTTGTGGAGCATTTAGATCTCTGTGTACGCAGCTAGAATTACATATACATCAGTGGTATAACTTTCGGGGGCGCGGGGGTAACTTAGGATAGTGTGCATAATTATGGTAATTACAGAATATACCCAGTTACCTGGCTTAGAGTTCCACTCGTCGACCCCTCATCGCACCAAGGTCAGGCTCGTGGCCCTACCCTTAGAAATGACTTTTGTCAGTACCCCAAAAAGTGACAAAGCGATACCTGATAGATGCATTCTTTGAAGAGAAATTACAAGGAGTGTATAACAGACTTTGATTTTACCCCAGAAGATGTAGCGAGAGCTATAGGACAAATGAAACCATATTCAGCTGCAGGTCTGGACAATTGGAACGCATTACACTGTGTAACACTGATCCTGTTTACATAGAATTTTTTGTTTTTATATGCATTTGTGGGCGCTGAGTCCAAATGTGGCCTTGGTTTGTGTATATCATCAATGGTTTCAGAGATAATCCATTTTTCATGTTTTACCAGTATAATGTTATTATGGGCGCAGCAATATCAGAATAATCAGGAATTGTTGAGAACAATCCGGGTGTTCATTGACAATTTCTTGCTCTAGAAATTGCCCGAAACTTCCACTGTGCTATATAAAGAAGAGCGCAGAGTCTGAGAAGTCAGTAAGTGTGAGCACACAAAGAAAGCAGGTTGTTTGTCTGATGGTTACCAGCACTGAGGTACTGTGTTTCTGTGCTTCTCTGTGCTGACGATTTGAGTGTTATCGATTCTTTTTTATTGCGAACATTATTTCAGTGTTGTGAATACATCTTTTTTCTGGAATCTGTAATCTGTTGCAGATTTAATAACTCTTCCCTCTATATCTGCAGGTTATGATTAATGTAGTACAGTTTGGTAAAGAGAATGACAACTAGAGCTTGTAAACACTCGCCGGATATATTCTGCTACGTTTGTGGGTATTACATACGCCCCAAGCAAGTATCGCACAAGATTGTGAAAGGCACCAAGTTCTGGATCGCGTATCGGCTCTATTTTGGTATGCCTGTGGGTGACCAAGATAAGCCCTGGGCACAGCATGTGATCTGTGGAAGCTGCCGCTCACACTTGAAGGGTGGCTGCGGGGAGTACGCAAGGCAATGCCCTTTGCGGTACCCAGAATATGGAGAGAACCAAAGAGCCACCACGACGATTGCTACTACTGCATGGTAGATGTTTCTAAGTACAGGAAAGTTAAAGGAAGGCAGACTCTTCAGTATCCAAGCATAGCGTCGTCCATAGCTCCTGTACCACATGGCGAAGGTCTTCCAATACCACGTCCACCAGAACAGGTATCTATCCATTACTTTACCTTCTGTATTTACAGACTGTGGGTCATTATGTGTCGATTTTTCTTAGTGCTGATGCTCTTCTACATATATAGCTATGCCTATATTTTGTTTCTTTGCTTTGCAGGTTAAAATGAGGATGCAGCTAGCTCATCTGAGATGTCGGCTGGTGAGGACAGTCATGATGAAGAATATACAGTAACTTTCAGTACAAACCCTCACTTTCCAAATCAGAGGGAATTGGACGACTTAATTAGAGATTTGGATCTGACGAAATCAGAGTCTGAGCTTCTGACCTCCAGACTCAAAGAGTGGAATTTGCTTGGAGAAGACTGCAAGAGCACTGTATACCGAAAGCGGCATGAAGAGTTTGCAAGGTTCTACGATGTCAATGGCTCTCTCTGTTATTGCAGCGAGGTTAATGGTCTATTCACAGCTATTGGGTTAACACATATACCCTCAGAGTGGCTCCTGTTTATTGACAGTTCAACTCGGAGTTTAAAAGCTGTTCTACTCCACAATGGGAACAAAATATCCTCTATACCAGTTGCACATTCTGTTCAAATGAAAGAGGACTATGAAAATGTCAAACAACTGCTCACTCAAATGAGGTATGAACAATATAACTGGGACGTGCGTGGTGATTTCAAAATGATTGGTTTCCTGTTAGGTTTACAAGGAGGGTTTACTAAATATTCATGTTTTCTTTGCCTGTGGGATAGCAGGGCTTCAACTGAGCACTATAAAACAGTTCATTGGCCTCCACGTGAAGGACTGCAACCAGGAAAGTACATGTACTCAGGGAACCTCTTGTGAAGCCTGACATAGTTCTGCTACCACCTCGCCATATTAAGTTGGGTCTAATTAAGCAGTTTGTAACTGCGTTAGATTTTGGAGGGGAAGTTTTCCAACAGATTCGGGTCATGTTCCCTAAACTCTCTGAGGCCAAAGTCAAGGTGGCATCTTTGTAAGACCACGAGTCAGGGCGCTGTTGAATTCAAAGAACCTTGAAGCCAAGATGACTCCGATCGAAAAAGAGGCTTGGTGTGCTTTCCGTGATGTGGTTCGTGGGTTTTTAGGCAACCATAAAGCACCAAACTATAAGGAGTTAGTGTCAAACTTGATTAAGTGCTATGGCAAAATGATGCCGTATGTCTTTAAAATTACACTATCTGCATTCACATCTAGACTTTTTTCGTAATAATCTTGGCGATGTGAGTGGAGAACATGGCGAAAGATTCCATCAAGATATTCAAACGATGGAGAAAAGGTACCAGGGCCATTGGGATGCTTCGATGATGGGAGACTACGTATGGTCGCTGATCAGAAAGGATAAGAATGTTCATACGCGGAAGTCGCGTTCTTCAGTGCATTTTTAAGGAACGCACACTGCATAACGAAGCTTGTTATTCTCTTATCGGTTCTCCTCATTATATATATTATATCCTTTGCACCATTTTGGGTTTGTCAAACAATTTTGGCTCAATAAACATTAATTTCCAATAGTGTTTTTATTTTCAGAAAATATTTGTTAGCCCTCTTTATATACTTTGTCATATGAAAAGTGTGATAACCTATATTTTTGAAACGGTTGATGATAGAGCAAAACCAATATCATTTATGGAATCAGCGCCCCGAAATCATTAAGAAACGACAGAAAAATCACAATAAACAGAAATTTTTTAAAATTTTGTTACCCAGTGTTATTCTTTCAAATACTTTGGTGAGGTGAGACGTCAATGACACTGGTCTATAGTTCTTTGCTTGAGATCTGTCCCCTCCTTTATATATACTGTAAGGACAATGTTTGTTTTTTTCAAGATGCTCGGTATTTCCCCAGTATCTCGGGATCTTCTCCATATCCACTCCATATCCAGTATAAAGATGTAGCTATTTTATTTTTACAGTTTTTAATCAATAACACTGGGTAACAAAATTTGAAATATTTTCTGTTTATTGTGATTTTTCTGTCGTTTCTTAATGATTTCGGGGCGCTGATTCCAAAAATGATATTGGTTTTGCTCTATCATCAACCGTTTCAAAAATATAGGTTATCACACTTTTCATATGACAAAGTATATAAAGAAGGCTAACATAAATATTTTCTGAAAATAAAAACACTATTGGAAATTAAGGTTTATTGAGCCAAAATTGTTTGACAAACCCAAAATGGTGCAAAGGATATAATATATATCATGAGGAGAACCGATAAGAGAATAACAAGCCTCGTTATGCAGTGTGCGTTCCTTAAAAATGCATTGAAGAACTCGACTTCCGCGTATGAACATTCTTATCCTTTCTGATCAGCGACCATACGTAGTCTCCCATCATGGAAGCATCCCAATGGCCCTGGTACCTTTTCTCCATCGTTTGAATATCTTGATGGAATCTTTCGCCATGTTCTTCACTCACATCGCCCAGGTTATCACGAAAAAAGTCTAGATGTGAATGCAGATAGTGTAATTTTAAAGACATACGGCACCCCATTTTGTCATAGCACTTAATCAAGTTTGACACGAACTCCTTATAGTTTGGTGCTTTATGGTTGCCTAAAAACCCACGAACCACATCACGGAAAGCACACCAAGCCTCTTTTTCGATCGGAGTCATCTTGGCTTCAGGGTTCTTTGAATTCAACAGCGCCTTGACTCGTGGTCCTACAAAGATGCCAGCCTTGACTTTGGCCTCAGAGAGTTTAGGGAACATGACCCGAATCTGTTGGAAAACTTCCCCTCCAAAATCTAACGCAGTTACAAACTGCTTAATTAGACCCAACTTAATATGGAGAGGTGGTAGCAGAACTATGTCAGGCTTCACAAGAGTTTCCTTGAGTACATGTACTTTCCTGGTTGCAGTCCTTCACGTGGAGGCCAATGAACTGTTTTATAGTGCTCAGTTGAAGCCCTGCTATCCCACAGGCAAAGAAAACATGAATATTTAGTAAACCCTCCTTGTAAACCTAACAGGAAACCAATCATTTTGAAATCACCACACACGTCCCAGTTATATTGTTCATACCTCATTTGAGTGAGAAGTTGTTTGACATTTTCATAGTCCTCTTTCATTTGAACAGAATGTGCAACTGGTATAGATGGATATTTGTTCCCATTGTGGAGTAGAACAGCTTTTAAACTCCGAGTTGAACTGTGAATAAACAGGCTCCACTCTGAGGGTATATGTGTTAACCCGATAGCTGTCAATAGACCATTAACCTCGCTGCAATAACAGAGAGGGCCATTGACATCGTAGAACCTTGCAAACTCTTCATGTCGCTTTTGGTATACAGTGCTCTTGCAGTCTTCTCCAAGCAAATTCCACTCTTTGAGTCTGGAGGTCAGAAGTTCAGACCCTGATTTCGTCAGATCCAAATCTCTAATTAAGTCGTCCAATTCCCTCTGATTTGGAAAGTGAGGGTTTGTACTGAAAGTTACTGTATATTCTTCATCATGACTGTCCTCACCAGCCGACATCTCAGATGAGCGAGCTGCATCCTCATTTTCAACCTGCAAAGCAAAGAAACAAAATATAGGCATAGCTATATATGTAAAAGAGCATCAGCACTAAGAAAAATCGACACATAATGACCCACAGTCTGTAAATACAGAAGGTAAAGTAATGGATAGATACCTGTTCTGGTGGACGTGGTATTGGAAGAACTTCGCCATGTGGTACAGGAGCTATGGACGACGCTATGCTTGGATACTGAAGAGTCTACCTTCCTTTAACTTTCCTGTACTTAGAAACATCTACCATGCAGTAGTAGCAATCGTCGTGGTGGCTCTTTGGTTCTCTCCATATTCTGGGTACCGCAAAGGGCATTGCCTTGCGTACTCCCCGCAGCCACCCTTCAAGTGTGGAGCGGCAGCTTCCACAGATCACATGCTGTGCCCAGGGCTTATCTTGGTCACCCATAGGCATACTAAAATAGAGCCGATACGCGATCCAGAACTTGGTGCCTTTCACAATCTTGTGCGATACTTGCTTGGGGCCTATGTAATACCCACAAACGTAGCAGAATATATCCGGCGAGTGTTTACAAGCTCTAGTTGTCATTCTCTTTACCAAACTGTACTACATTAATCATAACCTGCAAATATTGAGGGAAGAGTTATTAAATCTGCAACATATTACAGATTCCAGAAAAAAGATGTATTACAACACTGAAATAATGTTCGCAATAAAAAAGGATCGATAACACTCAAATCGTCAGCACAGAGAAGCACAGAAACACAGTACCTCAGTGTTGGTAACCATCAGACAAACCTGCTTTCTTTGTGTGCTCACACTTACTGACTTCTCAGACTCTGCGCTCTTCTTTATATAGCACAGTGGAAGTTTCGGGCAATTTCTAGAGCAAGAAACTGTCAATGAACACCCGGATTCTCAACAATTCCTGATTATTCTGATATTGCTGCGCCCATAATAACATTATACTGGTAAAACATGAAAAATGGATTATCTCTGAAACCATTGATGATATACACAAACCAAGGCCACATTTGGACTCAGCGCCCACAAATGCATATAAAACAAAAAATTCTATATAAACAGGATCAATGTTACACAGTGTAATTAGAGAGGAAATTTATGATTTCTTGGAGACATTGGAAAGATTCAACGAAAATCAGCAGGGATTCCTATCATGTAGATCATGCCTATCACAACTAATAGAACACTACAACAATATCCTAGATGCACTGGAAGGTAATGACAACTACGATGTCATATACACAGAGTTTTAAAGTTTTCGACAAATATGATCACGGTATAATAGCACATAAAACGAAATATATGGGAATAACAGGCAAAGTGGGAAAATGGATCTACAACTTCCTCACAAAACGTCTACAGGTCGTCAAAATTCAAGGTATATCATCATCAGAATCGGAAATACGCAGCTCAGTACTACAAGGTACAGTACTGACTCCACTCCTGTTCATTATCATGCTAACAGACATAGACAGCGAAATAAACAGCAACAGTATAGTAACATCCTTTGCAGATGATACAAAGATCAGCAGAAAAATCAGCGATGTAAATGAAGTGGAGGCCTTGCAGAGGGACATGAACGAAATATACAAATGGTCAGAAGACAACATGTCATTTAACACCGAGAAATTTCAGCTCTTGAGATATTGTACAAAAGAGGAACTTAGACTGCAGATTATGCTCCAGATAGACAGGAAATTCAGAAAAGCACGAAAACGGTCGATCTGGGGGTAATAATGACCAATAATGCGAAATTCAAAACACAAAATCAAATGGCGATAAATAAAGCAAAAAGAGTCGCGGACAGGTACCAAGAACGTTCAGAAGAAGGGACAGGCCAGTAATGATTCCCCTGCTAAAAACACTGATTATACCAAAACTTGAATACTGCTCAGTTTTGACGTCCCCATATAAAAAGGAAGAAACTAATAAACTAGAAGAAACTTAGAGACATTTCACAGCAAGACAAGACTTTTTAACCAGCTTCCAAAGGACCTCAGAAACGTTACAGGGGTCAAAGTTGAAGTCTTCAAGAGAAAACTAGATGCCTAGCTCATGACGGTACCAGATGAGCCAGGTACGGCTATGTACGGTGGAGAGCGCAAGAAAGCAACTCGCTCCTCTACCAAGCCAGACCTAGAGGCGGGGCCACCAACTTGACCTTCGTGTGAAGAGAGACCAACGCACGGAACAGCGACGGTTATATATATATTATATATATATTATATATATATATATATATATCTACTGTATATGCACGTGTTTTCAAGAAATCAGAAATAACGCTAGCCTCGTAACAACATAACGGACGCTTGGGGACGCTTCTCAGAAATTCCGCGAAACTCCACGTCTCAGATCTGAGGTTATATAAGCGAGGGTCCACTGATACACTTTCTCACTCGCTCACTCTCACTCACCCACTTTTCGTCTTGGCCGTCACTTCACACCTCAGCCTTCGTCAGCAGCAACACTCGTCAAACCACCCGCTCTCCGGCCTTCGCCGGAGAGCGGTCTGCTGTTCCTTCAAGGCTCAGGTCTATCATCAAGTAAGACCTTCTACAGACCGCCTGCAGAAGCATTCCTTCGAAACCCAACGCCGTTCGACTTCAGCCGGCTTCAGTCCCTCAAGCAACATCTCAACTCTATACGAAGCGAATCAACACTTGAGGCGACCGGCGCCCGTTTCAACAAACTTCAATAGGACGGTCAACATCACCTCTGGCCTACGTTCTACAAGGTCAACCTTCAAGCATATCCTTCATCTCAAGAGGTATTTTTAACAATGGCGGTAAGCTCTCTGTGCCTCGTTCCTAAACAATGCTCGCTGAGCCTACAGAGCTAACCGCAGCGGCGTGATTAGGCTATACCTAAAGGGCTTTCAATATCGTAATTGTGTATCACCCTGTTATGGTGATATTTCGTATAATTATCAATTGTGCATCAAATTAACTCTCTCATACAAACTGCAGTAGGCCCAGTTCAAGTATCATTCCAATACCGTATGCGTGTATCATCCTGCTATTGTGTTCAGTCATGTGATCCATAAGTATTTTGTATCCGTTTATTTATGCGATTTATTTAAGCATTTCATTATTGACGGCCGAATCCACTTACCGTGTACTAAACTCACGTGCATTCTTTATATCATTACTAGGCCCATTCAATGTTCCATTTATGCGTAACTCTAGCCTACCTAAATGAAGGCCTAATCTATTTACAGTGTACCAACTTACGTGCATTTCTTCCAATCATTATTAAGCAGCATCTTGTCCATGTTCCATTTAGGCATAACCTTTAGCCTACCTAAATCAGTGTATTACGTAATCAATTCAGTGTACCAAAACGTACGTGCATAATTTCTATTATTATTAGACTGCATCATTTATTTCATGTTCCATTTATGCATAACTTTTAGCCTACCTAAATCAGTGTATTACGTAATCCTGTGTTCCATTTTTGCATACCATAAGCCTATCATAAATGAGTGTATTACTTAACAATTAATCTGTATAACCATTTTCTCATTTGCTAATCCTCAGTCAGATTTAGCATAATATAAATGGTTATATAATTGTTAATCACTATAATTACTGTTTACGTCATTGTTATTCACTGTGAACAAATGAGTAGGCCTACTCCATTAGCCACCTTCAAACCGGTGATACCGTAGAACATCATAAACTGTTGACCTAGCTTGTCATTAAGAATCAATCATTACACCAATTAATCATTAGCACTAAATTAATCAGCATCACCTCACTCGGATAATACTAGGCCCACTATAAATTGATTACCTGATGGATGTTATTTTGGTAATTATAGTAGGCCTAATCATTATCACTTCTCTCGGCAAATATTAGGCTTACTATATATACAGGGTGGGCCGTAAGTTTCCATACATAGGAAAAATTAAACGTTTGTTTTTATGTTTCAGATACCCTAAGAATATGCGTTTGACGTAAGATCTTGTTTACTGATGAAGCAAATTTTTACGTCAATGGAGAGGTTAATCGGCAAAACATACGTTATTGGAGTAATGCTAACCCTAACTGGCTGAGTCCGACGAAGATGCAAGGTGCCGGTAAAGTGATGGTGTGGGCCGGGATATGGGGTGACAGAATTATTGGACCAATTTTTGTCAGTGGAAATCTTAATGCCGAAAGGTATCTTAACATGTTGCAAGAAGAGATTTTCCCATCCCTGCTAAACGAGGAAGGTAACTTCCCAGTTTACTTCCAGCAAGATGGAGCTCCACCTCATTATGGTCTTCACGTGCGTCGGTATTTGGATCAGCAGTTTCCGGATGCTTGGATTGGTCGGCGTGGTCCTGTGGAGTGGCCTCCCAGATCCCCAGATCTCACCCCCCTTGATTTCTATCTTTGGGGGCACTTGAAGGCCATGGTGTATCAGGAAAAGATACGAGACATAAATCATCTAAAGGAACGTATCACCAACGCCATTACAAGCATAACGTCAACTGTGCTAATGCGTGTTCATCAACAGTGGGGAACACGTATTGAAATGTGTTTTCAAAACAATGGCAACCATGTAGAGCATATTATATAAATAAAAATGGTTGTCCATAAAAAAATGTTTATTTTTCCTATGTATGGAAACTTACGGCCCACCCTGTATATATATATTATACAGGGTGAGTCAAAAGTCTCCATACAAAGGCAAAATGGTCAATCACTTGTAAGTCACAAAATATGCTCTATGTGGGCACCATTACACTGAATAGTTGGTCTCGGTTGGTTCTCGGTTGGTCTGCAACACTTTCAGTCTTCTTGAACTTCTCAATGAGTTTGGCAACGGTGTCGTGTGTGATGTGCGTGCCGGGGGCGTGTCTCCTGTTAAAATCCTCGGCAACCTTGCGACAGCTTCCTGATCTTGCCAGAAGAATGATCTCTATACGCTCTTCTTGGGACAAAAGCATCTCAGCACATCACCTGCAAAAAATAAAAAATAAATAAGCATTTATTTATCATGACCATTTTGCCTATGTATGGAGACTTTTGACTCACCCTGTATATTGAAAAATTAATTTAATTATTGTGATAGAGATACAAAGCTACCCTTTCGTCCTGCGGGAGGGGGGGGGAATGCATACGCAGAATATACTTAGCTTTTATGAATGAAAATAGAATATATTTTACAGTATACGATAAGTAATACATGTCATAAATGCAGAAGCTCCTCCTGGATTTGGGTGAGAGGGGTGGCTGGTATCAAAATCTGCCTCAAATAACTTCTGAAGAACGTTTTACTGGTATCTATTTCGCTCATTGATGAGCTACAAATTTTCCCATGCTTTCAAAGAACGTAAGATAATGTCTTTTGTCATAAAAATGTTCTCTTGTACATAAAAATTTCCGTTACAAAAAGTTAGCATTGTGAAAAAAAGTAAATTTACTAAGGCAAGGGGGGTGGCTAGTCAGCTGAGCCACTCCCCATGGAGGAGCCCCTGAAATGCGTCTTTTACAGTGACACGACATATAGGGGTTACATGCGACTGTAAAGCCATTTATTTATTAAAAGCTTTGAAAATAAGCCGTAATTCTATCACTAAATTATAATTAAATAACATTAATTTATATTCACATTGTATTTTTTTTAAGTGTCATATTTCAATTTATTTCTAAATAAAAAGAATACGTTAATAAAATTCATAAATAATAACGAATAAAACGTCAGAATAAAATCACATTAAATTATTTTCGAAGTTTTAATTGATACTAAACACATTTTCAAAAAAACTAAAACTAAGAAAAGAGAAAACTTTTTGGGATGAAAACTTCCACCCTTTGATGACAATAAGAGAAGGATTTTCCTTTAATTAACGCCAAAAATGCCTGCGATTGTTCGTATGAATCTAATATTGCCCTTCGCCGTCGCTCTGATGGCCCGAGCGAACGTCTTCAGACCTCGAATAATCCTTCTGACGTCTTCTGCCGTTAGGAAAGGATCTCCAAAGGATCCTTTTGCTTGACGGGAATTTTTTTCCGAACATCGATGTTTATTCCTGGCTGCGGAATGTGATGGACGACCTTTGGAGCTCCCGAAATCACACCTGTAATTATTATTATATATTTATATATATATATATATATATATATATACCAGTGAAGGAAGAGGGAATTTTTTTTCTACAGAAAGGAGAGGTCAAGGGTGAACGCCCCCAGAAATGCCACCCCTATAGAAAGAGGAGAGAACCGAAATCAAGGCCCAGGGTTTTCGAAATACCTAGACACTGCGTTTGAAAGATTGAAGGTCATAGACAGGGGGAAAGATATTGTGGAAGATTGTTCCAGTGTTCATCGGTTGAGTAGATGAAAGACTGAAAATATCGATTAATCCTTACAGATCTACAGAAGCTAAGGCTAACAAAGACCCTAAGATCCACTCTAAGGTTAGCCCGAGAGAAAGGAAAGAGTAGGGGGTTAAGAGAAGAGAATAAGGGGTTAAGTAAGTAGCAACACCTATCACTCGTGGGTTAACATTCATTCAGAAAAAGAGAAAACAAGACACCATCATCATCCGCCGGCCACTGCCGACAAGTCAGAAAAATAGTCTGAGAGAAGAGGAAAGGTTGCAGAACGGTCCTCTACTCCATAGGGAAGTAGAGCCCACTCTGCCGGAAAGGGGTGAAAGATGAAAAGAAGAAAAATAAGAACGCTTACAAACCCTGCAATACATTCTTAACTCAAAGAACAACACATTCTTAACTCAAAGCTACACATACTTCCAGCTGTTGCAAACCGATCCAACACTCCATAGGGAGGTAGAGGATGTAGCCCACTAGGCTGGAAAGGCGTGATAGATGAAAAGAAGTAAAATAAGAACGCATTGCAAACCATGCAACACATTCTGAACTCAAACACTATCATACCATGCAAATAAGGAGAGAAGAAAAGAAAGTATAAAGAATAACAAAAAGTGGGTTAATTTACGCAACAAGCTACAACTAAGTTCGTGTTAATCTAATTTTTTTTTTTTTTTTTTTTTTTGCTGGCATATCACACGCTGGCATGTCACAAGCTGACATTAGACGTCAACAGACTCATCCCCGATTACCACCCCCAGAGCTCCTGTTGTCAATTGTTTTTTTATTTTAAACAACGTTAATATTTTTAAAATGTCTGTCGAGATGGTTTTTAAACACACTAACGCTGGTAGAGTTCACGACGGACGCGGGAAGATTATTCCATTTATCAATTACTTTAAACGTAAAGAAGTTTTTAGCGATATTAGTAATGAAACGTCCGCCACGCAACTTAAACCCGTTATTACGAGTATTGCTATTATCGAAAGTGAACAATTTGTCAAAATTTACGTTATCGATGTTATTAATGATTTTGAAAACTTCAATAAACTCCCCCCTTAATCTCCTAGTTTCGAGTGAATGCAAGTCTAACTCTTTAATCCTATCTTCATAAGGTTTGTTGCACAATGACGGAATTAGTTTCATGGCACGACGCTGAACCCTTTCTAGCCTATCAATATCCTCACGCAAATACGGGCAACAAAACTGAACGGCATATTCTAAATGAGGCCTGACTAGGGACTTGTAATATAATATCCTTCGATTTAAATTCGAAATTACGCGCTATGAAGCCTAACATCCTATTAGCTTTTGCGCAAGACTCCAGGCACTGGTTCCGAACTTTTAAATCCTTAGATACGCGTACGCCTAAATCTACTTGCTCGTCAACGCTCGCTAACTCACTCTCTATCAACCATCGTGTACGTGTAATTATTGTTACGAGAACCTATATGCAAAACTTTACATTTGTCTACGTTAAATTGCATCTGCCACTTATCCGTTCACTCCATAATCCTATTTACATCGTCTTGGAGCCTATTTCTATCGTCTTCGTTAACAACCTTACCGCCTATTTTAGTATTGTCCGCGAATTTTGACACGTTACTAGTCAATCCTACATCTATGTCGTTAATATAAATTACGAATAGCAATGGGCCTAACACTGAACCCTGTGGGACACCACTACCTACATCCAACCACCCCGATTCACTACCATTAACAACGACCCTCTGTCTCCTAGCACGAAGCCATTCTTCTAACCAGTTAGCTACCTGACCGCGTATACCGTGCGCTTTAACCTTCGCAATTAATCTTCTATGCGGAACTATATCGAACGCTTTTTTAAAATATAAATAAATAACGTCAACTGCTCTATGCCTATCGTATTCGCGCACTATTTCGTTATAAAATTCTAACAAATTAGTTAAACAAGATCTATGACGTCGAAACCCATGCTGACTACTATTAATCAAATCTCGACTTTCTAAGTGATGATACGATCCCTAACTATCAATTAATTATCAATTATCATTTATCAATAAAGTTACCAAGAAGTGTGTAAAATCTAGTATCGGTATTTAAGGGTTGAACGGGAGGTCTATAAACAAGAAGAAAATTAAAACTAATACTACGCGCCCTAACTTCAACGCATATCACATTAATTGCTGCCGGAAAATCTATCTCTAACCTCGATAGCCCTAAAGGAATTACGAATGTACAGCAAAACGCCGCCACCAATCCTATGTAACCTATCATTAGTAAAGAGTTTAAAACCCGATATATCAAATTTCCCCAAGTCTCGAGTCACGATATTTAACCACGTTTCAGTAATAGCAACTATATCGTAGTTGCCGGAATAAATTATTGCCTTAAATTCGTTTAATTTATTTCTAATACTACGCGCGTTACAATAAAAGACGTTTAGGTTATTTTTTACCACGGGCCGCCTTTTTAAACTATTTTTCACGTCGGGCCCGCGTTCCCCGGACCCACAACGTTTAAAGAAAGCTTCGACCTATACAGCTTTCGTACGTTTTCGTCAATTAACCTACCTAGCCTAGCATTACCTATTTCATTAAAATGTACCCCATCTTTTATAAAAAGGCTAGGATCACTGAATTCTGACCACAGAATTGGACAGAGTTGGACAGAAAAGGAATGAGAATGTGTTGAAAGTCGGGTACTGCGTGCTATCTTTAAAGGAGGAGGCATGCAGTTAGAGAGTTCAGAAGAGCAATGTCCGCTACAACAGTGATAGTAAAGAGAGAGTGAGGCAACACTGCGGCGAAGCGAAAAGGATTGAAGACAGTCATTAAGAGGCGAGGAAATGATGAGACAAAAAGACTGATTTTCCCCGGTCAAGTACAGCTGTGTGGGTTGAGTCACCTCACATATGAGAAGCGTACTCCATATAGAGGCGGACAAGAGACAGCAACTGAGTGGGATTGAAGAAACTGCGGAGGCGGTACAGCACACCTAACCTCTTAGAAACTGTTTTGGAAAGAGAGTATATGTGATCTTTCCAGTGAAAATCAAGAGAATAGGAAACGGCAAGAATGTTTAGAGAAAATGAAGGATTGAGGTGTGTATTTTTGACGATAAGAGGATAATCGTGTAGAAGATTGTGATGAGTAGACAGATGAAGGAACTGGGTTTATGAGGCATTGAAAGCCACGAGATTTACTCTGCCTCAGTAAGAGCTAGTACAAAAATCAGAGGTCAAGTGCACCATAGCTGTCCAAGGCGAAGCATGGAATAACTGTTCAGGGGTATGCTTTGTGAAACGGGTGGAGAAGTGAAGGATGGAGTCAGCGGCACAGGACCGGTTCAAGGCCCTGGCTAACCGGGCTGAAGGCACCAAAAAACGGAGAGAAAAACTTAATAAATAAATAAAAAGAAATCCAAAATCCAAAAATCGTCTGACATGCAGGCAAATTGTTGAGGAGTGTCTATTTTATTTGTTATTGTTGTGGTAAGAGACTTATACAGTATTCGTATAATTGTAGTTTTTTTAATCATTATGAACAAATTATTAAAATGGTAAAAAGTCTTAAGGGCGCTGAAATTCAATTTTCCCGGGGCACTGACAAACCTCGAGCCGATACTGAACATAGGAGTGGATAGGACAGGAAGTGCGACTCATAGGATCATTGATAAATAAAGGAAGGGCGTGGGTGACAGTAAATAACCCAAGGGAACACCACTATTAATAGCTCTAGAAGAAGAACAGTGGTCATCTATAGCCGCTGCTATTGAGCGTCCAGAAAGGGAATCAGAGGTAAAAGCAAATATAGAAAGACAGAAACGAAGAAAGGAAGTTTGGAAATTAAGAATTTGTGCCAGACACTATCAAAAGCTTTTGATATGTCTTGAGCAAGAGCAAAGTTTTCACAGAAATTCCGAAAGGTCTGATGAATGAATTTTTGGCGAGACGAAGAACAGATTTTTCATGATTTCGGGCAGAAATCTAAGCAGAGTGAGAGTCATGAGTTGGAGGATGACGGAAGGATAAGTTGTTAGAATAAATCCATTACGTTGGATTTATTCTAAGGGTAAGTTGTCAGAATATATCCATTACGTTGGATTTATCCCCGATCTAAGGCAATCAGGATACGAGTAGGGTGCTGTACAATCTATTCTACTCATTCAGGATAGAAAAATTGTTTGCAAGTTCTCCAGGGATATCAGTGAAATGGGAGGAAAACCAAAGGTGGTGAAAATCACATAAATGAAATCACAATGAAATCACATAAAATGGAGAGTTCAGCGAGAGAAGCGTGGGATAGAATCTGTTTCACATTCGAAGTGATATATTTAAAGTGTTTTGGATGGTCAAGTACATGTTTATTTCGAGGCTTTTGACTAAATGGAAGTAGACACTTAGACAGTCAGTAAGAGGCGAGGAATTGATGAAACGAAAACGAAAAGCCTTTCATTTTATCCGGTCAGGTAGAGCTGTGTGGGTTGAGCCACCCATCACATGAGAGGCGTACTCCACACAGAGGCTGACAAGAGACAGCAACTGAATGGGATTGAAGAAACTGCGGAGGCGGTACAGCCCACGTAACCTCTTAGAAACTGTTTTGGAAAGAGAGTATATGTGATCTTTCTGGGAAAAATCACGAGAAAAGGAAACGGCAAGAATGTTAAGAGAAAAGGAAGGATTGAGGTGTGTATTGTTGAAGATAAAGGGATAATCATGCAGAAGATTGTGACGAGTAGACAAATGAAGGAACTGGGTTTATGAGGCATTGAAAGTCACAAGGTTTTCTCTGTCACAGTAAGAGATGGTACAAAAATTAGAGGTCAGGTGCACCATGAAGAACAACCTTGGTTACAACAACAGCCATACAAACAGCATGATAAACTATTTCACAACCAATTTTTATGGTTAAAACAACCATGCGGAGATATCACAAACCAGTTATAATAAGTACGTTACCAGTAAAGTAACCATGATTATCTTATAAACATTAATGCCGATTGTCATCTTATATTAGTATTTGTTTGTCGTAAATGAAGGTGTTTCCTTAGACCTAAACAACAAACAACTCTGTAAATAGTGATCCATTTGTTTTCTTTATTCAAATTGATTCAAAGGAGCATTCTTTTGTGGAGGGAATGAATAACCTGATAAATTAACTGAAAACTCAAAACATAATAGATATAAGGAATTTAAAATATAACAAAATTCATGACAGTGAGCAGCGAAGAGTGTGTATATATATATATATATATATATATATATATATATATATATATATATATATATATATATATATATATATATATATATATATATATCGGGTGAATTTTTAAACAGCTGACACTTTAAAAGGTTTGTATATTTTATTAACTGAAATAAAAGTATGAAATTTTTACTGTATCTTCTCAACACATGAGCAATTACTTGCCTGGTGCAAAACATACTCTGTGATATCCTCTCAGTTCATAAACTCTTTGCACAGGAACAACAAAATTTTGTAGTATTCTGGACAGAATATCTGTTGAAGTCTGAAAAATTTCTTGTTCATTTGATGCTTTCACTTCTTCTATCGCGTGTGGATTTTGTTTAAACACTATATCTTTTAAACAACCCCACAGATAAAAGTCACAAGGGTTCAGATCTGGTGACGTTGGTGACCATAATATTTCTTTATCATAAACCGCAGCAAATCTGTTGGGCAGGATTCTTCAGTCGAAAGTATCGTGTAAGTATGGTGAGCTGAGAGGGTATCGCATAGAGCATGTTTTGCACTAGGAGACTAATTCCCCATGAGTGGAGAAAGTACAGTAAAAATGTCATGCTTTCATTTCAGTTAATAAAAAATACAAACCTTTTAACTGCGTGTCAGAGTTGAAAAGCGCTAAGTCGCCATTTTTCCAAACTATAAAATTCAAGCAAAACGTATCAGGAGACCCTCCCGCAGCTCCGAAGGGGTCAGTCTGTGACTTGCCGCTAACAGGAAGGGTGTTATTCTCGGTATAAAAAAGCGTTTAGAGTGAAATTCAAGTTTATTTCGTTGATAAAAACCCCCATGTTTCTCTTATGACTTAAAAAAGTTCCAACTCTTGGCGCTTTTTAACTCTTACAGGCAATTAAAGTGTCGGGTGTTTAAAAAATCACCCACTATATATATAATGTAAAGCCGTTAAACAACCCCTAAAACCGTATCTTTGTGAATGCGCTCATTTCCTTTACCTCGGACATATTGGCTCACACTTTGGAGAAGATCTCCGACGAAATCGGCTGTGGTTCTTTTAATATCATGTAAAGGGGACGGAGCTGCCTCCACCTGGCACACCACAAGTACAACCACCAACAATAAAGCACAACGAAGAGAAAACATCTGCAGAAGAAAAGCTTACGATAAAAATGAAAATATAGATTTGTATTCTATGAAATACGAAGTTCGATATTTCCTTAATTTAATTAAGAACTGAGACCATTTAGAAAATTATTATTATTATTATTGTTATTATTATTATTATTATTATTACTATTGTTACTATTTTGTCACGGAACAAGTTTCAAATTTTTAAATAAATGTTTTCATAAACATTATAAACTCTTGTAAGCAAATATAATTAAATTATAATTATTATAATTTCAATTGTAATTCAGCAACTGATATATATATATATATAATATATATATATATCAGTCATGCTATAATTTTGCTGAGAAGGCTCTTACGAGGACATGTCTATATATATATATACATTTAACTGCAATAACCACGCAGTATATTAATGTATAGAAACGACGTAAGTATAGAGGAGTGTTCTGCACACGAGGAAGAGAAATAACGAACAAATGAAAAATGAGGTAACCCGCCCGAGAATCGAACCCAGAATCTTCCAATTGCTGGTCAAATATGCTAACCACTACACCACAGGGCCTCGATAGTCAGAAGTCGCAATTCTCCTACATAGGGCAGAAACCATGTAGGAGAATTGCGACTTCTGACTACCGAGGCCCTGTGGTGTAGTGGTTAGCATATCTGACCGGCAATTGGAAGATCCTGGGTTCGATTCCCGGGCGGGTTACCTCATTTTTCATTTGTTCGTTATTTCTCTTCCTCGTGTGCAGAACACTCCTCTATACTTACGTCGTTTCTATACATTAATATACTGCGTGGTTATTGCAGTTAAATGTACATATTCACGATTTGCGAGGGTGCCCTCTCAAGGCATTGGTTTCTGCCCTATGTAGGAGTATTGCGACTTCTGGCTATCGAGGCCCTGTGGTGTAGTGGTTAGCATATCTGACCGGCAATTGGAAGATCCTGGGTTCGATTCCCGGGCGGGTTACCTCATTTTTCATTTGTTCGTTATTTCTCTTCCTCGTGTGCAGAACACTCCTCTATACTTACGTCGTTTCTATACATATATATATATATATATATATATATATATATATATATACACCTTCATTAACCTTGGTTTTTCTTCAGCCCAAATTGTTCATTCTGACGAAGGTCAAGCTTGTTACTTCACCTCAGACTAACAGTTTAACGGAGAAACCGAATCACGCCCCACCAGCAGCACAGCATCTTAACCACTAGGCTACCCAGGGTACCCATTTATTTATCAACCAATTTCTTTATTGTGTGGAAGGATGAACAGCTGGGTTTTGCTGCACGCCGCCTGCCGTCACCGGGTCTCGATCCCGGGGCCTATCCGATGGATTCGTAGTCAGCTACGCTAACCACAACACCAGCGAAGCGGATTTTATATATATATATATATATATTATATATATATATATTCGCCTGTCTGTTTGTCTGTCCTTTATGCAAGCGCAAATCGTTTGACCTAGAGCTACCAAATTTGGCACGGGAACCTCTTATGGGATGAAGAATGTTAAGAAATTAAATAATTAAAATTACTGGGCCCGAAGGCCCCAGCACCGCGATTAAACTACAGAAAAGAACCCAGCCGTGAAAATTTTGAGCTTCACATTGTGTCGAGATTTCTGAATCTTAACATTTTCATGACTAATTATTTGGTCAACTATAGAAAAGAACACAGTCATGAAAATCTTGAGCTTCATATATAATTATTTTTTGGGACGACTTCAAACCGTTTGACCTAGAGCTACCAAATTTGGCACGGGAACCTCTTATGGGATGAAGAATGTCAACACAGAGTCGGTCAGCCTGTCTGTTTGTCTGTTTGTGCGAATAGTTACAGGAAGTCCTAATGGTTGTTACAGGAAGTTAATGTGGCAATGTTTTTTTGCAGTTTTTGAAAATCCCAACAACTTTACCATGCTACCAAAGAAACGGGCAAGTTTGGGCAGATCTACATCAGCAGCCATAAAAAATAAAGAAGCCCGGAAGCTGGGGATGTAATGTGACATTTATCCCGGGCAACGCCGGGTAACTCAGCTAGTATATATATATATATATATATATATGTATCGGCTATTGATTGATGGCGTGGAAAAAGCAGTTTAATAATAAACAGGAACACCAGACAAAAAATAAACATCCTTCAAGGTTTAATCAGTACCAACGTTTCGGATTGCACTAATTCCATCTTCAGGGCTAAAACAATAGAAGGCCAATTCACATACAAAATACAAATTGCAAGTTTAAGTTACTTAATAATTTAAAGTAACAAGTTAAAATTATAAAAAGTAGCTAAGAAAATGTAAAAGCATTAAAACTAAAAGGTAAATAGATGAAATTAAAATAAAGTTACAATTATAAACAGTAGCTTGGGACATATAAAAGCATTAAAAGTAAAAGGTAAATAAATAAAATAAACAAGTTTTAATGCTTTTATATGTTCCTAGCTACTGTTTATAATTATAACTTTATTTTAATTTCATCTATTTACCTTTTAGTTTTAATGCTTTTACATTTTCTTAGCTACATTTTATAATTTTAACTTGTTACTTTAAATTATTAAACAACTTACATTTGCAACTTGTATTTTGTATGTGAATTGGCATTTTATTGTTTTAACCCTGAAGATGGAATTAGTGCATTCCGAAACGTTGGTACTGATTAAACCTTGAAGGATGTTTATTTTTTTTCTGGTGTTCCTGTTTATTATATATATATATATATATATATATATATATATGATAATGATGAGCTTCATTGACAGAATATAAATCCCATAAAAGAGTACACTATGACTAAATGAGAAATAAAAATACGGCACGCACTAAAACAAGTAATAATTAAAAACTGCTCACCCCAAACACTAAAAATAAAGGAAATAACTAAAAAGATAAAGTATATATATATATATATATATATATATACACACACACACACACGTGTATATATTTTTCCATTAATTTTCGATTGAATGTACAAACGAGGAAGGTCTTTTAAATAAACCTTTTTGTTTTTTAACCATTCCTTCCTTAAGAGAAAGAAGTCTTTCTTTCCTTCAAATATTTGTTGGGACAAACACAGTAACGATATTCTGAAGTTCATATATATATATATATGTGTGTGTGTGTTGCGCTAAATTCTTCAGGAAGGAGTAAAAATCATCTTGCATCGCTCTCCCTGAAAAGATTTGGCACCATTCCTATTTCCTTTCGCATTTCGATGGTGGGAAGGTTGAAGACAAGAATTCCATATCTACAAAAAGTGTTTCCTGATTTGAGAGAGGGTACAAAATAAGAGGAATGTGACGGAATTGCGTGCCCCATTGGTCGTTTTATGAAAATTGGAAATCGACTTGGATTTTTCATTTATGGACAAAGACTGCATAAATGGAAATGAACGAGAGAGCGAAATGACCTCCTCAAAATGTTCCTGGATCTTTTTACGTTCCGCGTTCTTCGATCCTCATTATTTATTCTTGTGTCACATTCGTATACCAGTCGTCAGATGCAGATTTATTCACCAAATGCAGTGGCCTAACTAGGCATACGCATTATACCCACGCGCGAATGGTTTAAAAAATGTTGCGAACGGCTACCGGTAATACCTTTTCACTTATATTATTGTATTGAGAATCTCTGCGTCTCGATTCTGCGCCGTCAACACCGTCCTCAAGGAGTTTGACGCAACAGGACTCCATCGAATCGCATTCGTCTTTGATTAGATTAAATCAATGATTTTATGCGTATTTCAATCATTAGTTTATTATTCTGTTTCATTCATTTGTGTATTGGTTTCTATATTATTCACTCGTGTATTTATTTATTTTATTATTTATTTTATTATTTATCAATAAATAGTTTAACAAACTTTCTTGTGACGTTTGATTTATTTTCGATTTTCACGACTTCGTGCGTATAGTTCTTGAATGTCTGGGTATGCCTATGCCAAAAATATTCTTTACCCCTTAAAATGGTTGCCCATTCACATTCACTCTATATGACCTTTGGCGATCTTTCATTCTTCATTCTCATCTGACTTTACCATTTTAAGGGGTAAAGAATACTTTTGGCAAAGGCGTACCCAGACATTCGAGAACTATACGCACGAAGTCGTGAAAATTGAAAATAAATCAAACGTCACAAGAAAGTTTGTTAAAACTATTTATTATCAAATAAAAATATTAAAATGACTTAATGTCGGAGCTTTGTATATTGTAAATTTAGTTTTATAATAATGTTAAAATTACAAATGTAGTTTCTGAAAAAAGATCGCCTAGAAACAAAATTTCTAAAAAGCATAAAAAATTGCTAATTGGAAATATTTTTTTCTTTTATATTTTATTTATTTATTTTTTTTTGGTGACACTAATAAAAAAGGGAAATATATGCTCGGTACTTGCAGAGCAGAAGTGTGGACGATTGGGAAGAGTATAAGAGGAGGAGGCAAGAAGTAAAAAGTGCGAGAGATGAATGGGATATGAGAGTGTCAGAAAACTTCAGGGAACACAAAATGTTTTGGAGAGAAGTGAATAATGTGAGGAAAGTGAGGGGGCAGATGAGTATGACTGTGAAAAGAGTTGATGGGGAAGTGATGACAGAGAGAGATGTGAAGACAAGGTGGAGTGAGTATTTTGAGGGACTATTGAACGTGTCGAAAGATAAGGCAGCAGATGTGGTATGTTTGGGCAGAGAGGAGGTTCAGATTATGAGAGTTGTGGTAAATGGGCTGGTCCGTAGGGAGGAGGTGGTGGAGGCCCTAGGCAGGATGAAAGATGAAAAAGCGGTAGGAGTGGATGAGACCGCTGTAGAGCTCCTGAAAAAAGGCGGTGAATGTAGTGTTGATTGGTTAGTGTGTCTGTTTAATGCGTGTATGGACAAAGGCCAGCTGCCTCAGGACTGGCGAAGTGCATGTAGCATCCCCATGTATAAAAACAGGGGAGACAAAAATGTATGCTCGAATTATAGAGGAATTAGTCTGTTGAGTGTGCCAGGTAAGGCGTATGAGAGAGTGGTGATTGAAAGGATGGTGGCATGCACGGAGCGATAGATTGGGGAGGAGCAAGGGGTTTTTAGAAGAGGTAGAGGGTGTGTGGACCAGGTGTTTGGATTGAAGATGTTGTGTGAGAAATACTTGGAGAAAGAAAGGGATTTGTATGTGGCATTCATGGATCTTGAAAAAGCGTATGATAGGGTTGACAGAAAGGCGTTGTGGCAAGTGCTGTTGCTGTATGGGGTACAGGGATCGTTGTTGAATGCGGTGAAATGTTTTTACCGAGAGAGTAGAGCATGTGTGCGTGTGGGAAGAGAGGAGGGTGAGTGGTTTCCGGTGAAAGTGGGTCTACGGCAGGGCTGTGTGATGTCTCCATGGTTGTTTAATGTGTTTATAGACGGGGTGGTGAAAGAGGTGAATGCAAAGGTCATCGAGAGGGGAGCGGGTGTGAAGCATGTTGCGGGGTGAGGTTCTTGGGAAGTGAACCAGTTGTTGGATGTAGATGATATGGCTCTAGTGGTGGATTCGAGAGAAAAGCTACGGAGACTGGTAACTGATTTCGGGAGGGTGTGTGAAAGAAGGAAGCTAAGAGTAAATGTGAATAAGAGGAAGGTTGTGTGGTGTTGTAAAAGGGAGGTTCGTGAGCAACTGAGTGTAAGTTTGTATGGTGAGGAAATGGAAGAAGGGGCATGTTTCAGGTACTTAGGGGTGGATGTGGCGAGGAATGGGACTATGGAGGCGGAGGTGAGTCACAGTGTAAAAGAAGGGGCAAAGGTACTGAGTGCCCTAAGAAGTGTTTGGAAGGGGAGATCAGTGTCTATGGGTGCGAAGGTGGGTATGTATGAAGGTATAGTAGTGCCAACAGTGTTGTATGGATGTGAGGCTTGGGTGGCGAATGCGAAGGAGAGGAGAACTGTGAATGTACTGGAAATTAAATGCTTGAGGATGATCTGTAAGGTGAGGCGGATTATTGATCGTGTGAGAAACACTGTTATCCGTGAGAGGTGTGGGAATCGAAGGAGTCTTATGAAGAGAGCAAATGAGGGAGTGTTAAAATGGTTTGGGCATATGGAGAGGATGGTGACGAGGATTTACGTGTCGGAGGCGGAGTGGAAAAGGGAGAGAGTAGACCGAGGAGGAGATGGAGGAGTGGGGTGAAGGAAGCTTTAGGTCAGCGGGGCCTGGACGTATGGGAGGGTGAAAGACGCGCGCTGGATAGAAGAAAATGGAGCGATGTGATATATGGGGGCGACGGACTGGCAATGTGCTGCCTCAGTGCCTCAGGGTGTATGAAGTGGTCTGGGTAAATCGTGGAGTAGTTTGCGGGAATAGGCTAAAGAACTGTTGCCCTGAGGCAGGTGCATTATTGTTATGTCAGCTGATGAACTGAATGTGATTCATTGAGGTGCTCCCTGCCTGCTCCTGACGCGACCTCACTGCGTTGGGAGAGGCATTTGGGTATAAAAAAAATTCAAAAGACAAAACTCGGTCGTTATTGATGAATAACTTTTTATGCTTTTTAGAAAAAATTGTTTCTACGCGAAATTTTTACACTTATTCGTTTCCAGTGAATCACGAGTACTATTGTACTTCTAGAGTACATCATGAAATATGAAGTAAGTTTATCTCTAATGCAATAATAATTAATGTTTATTTTTGTTAGAATTTTCACATAAAACGTGAAATACATTGCCAATATATATATACCTTACCTTACAACCTTACAAAGGTTCCACGTGATGATTTCTCATTTCGCGAAGGTCAAGCGTGTCGCCCCTCCTCTCGAGTTGGCCTGGTGAAGTAGTGAGTTGGATTTTTGCACTCTCCACCTCACATAGCCAGGTACGCCCGGCTCATCGGAGATTGTTCTGAGCCAGGCGTCAAGTCTTCTTTTGAAGATTTCCACTGCAACTCCCTTCGTGTTTCTTAGGTCTTTGGGCAACTGATTAAATAGTTTTGGTCCTCTCACTACAAAACTATTTTCTTTCAGGGTTAAGGATGTTCCCTGTCTCGCCTTCAATTTGGGAATACGACACAGTCTACCGCCTCTATCTTCCGCCTTTGTTTGGGGAGTTATGGGATTCAGAGTAAGATTAGGGACTAGTTTCTCCATTATTTTCCAAGTGTAAATAATGGTTTATCTCTCTCTTCTCCTTTCCAGTGAATATAGGTCTAGTTCTTGTAACCTTTCCCATTAATTTAGTTCTTTGCACCCATTGATCTTGGCTGTGAAACTTCTTTGAATCCCCTCCAGCTGTCTAATGTCTTCTTTTTTATATGGGGATGTTAGGACCGAGCAGTATTCCAGTTTGGGTATTATCAGGGTTTTCAGTAGAGGGATCATTACATTCCTATCCCTTCGTTTAAAAGTTCTCAATATCTGACCCGTTATTCTCTTTGCTCTGTTTACTGCTATCTTATTTTGTGTTTCAAATTTCGCATCATCTGTCATTACAACCCCTAAATCTTTTGCTCTGGAATTTCTCTGGACTTCCTGTCCATTTGGGGTATAATATTCCATGGACTTTAGGTCTTCTCTTTTTCCGTACCGTA
The DNA here is from genome assembly GCA_023014485.1 of Bathynomus jamesi. Lineage (NCBI taxonomy): Eukaryota > Metazoa > Arthropoda > Malacostraca > Isopoda > Cirolanidae > Bathynomus > Bathynomus jamesi. The sequence goes on along the minus strand of JAJOZX010004757.1, from coordinate 196,407 downwards.
ATAGCTGAAATTTCTCGGTGTTAAACTTCATATTGTTGTCTTCAGTCCACTTGTAAATTTTGTTTATGTCGGTTTGTAGAGATCCTATGTCTTCTGGTTTTCGTATTTTTCTACTGATCTTTGTGTCATCCGCAAAGGATGTTACTGTGCTGTCTCTGGTAACGTCCTCATCTATGTCAGTTAGCATGATTATGAAGAGTAGTGGAGCTAATACCGTTCCTTGTGGTACTGAGCTGAGGACCTCTGATTCTGATGAAGATACTCCTTGTACTGTAACGACTTGCCTCCGCTCACTAAGGAAATTATATATCCATTTCCCTACTTTTCCTGTTATTCCCATATATTTCAGTTTATGTATTATGATTCCATGGTCACACTTGTCGAACGCTTTAGCAAAGTCTGTGTATAGTACATCATAGTTTTCATTACTTTTAAGTGAATCAATAATGTTGTAGTGTTCCATTAGTTGTGACAGGCATGATCTGCCTGACCGAAACCCGTGTTGGTTATCATTGAATTTTTTCTGAGTTTCCAAAAAGTCATAGATTTTCTGTCTAACAATTCTTTCAAATATTTTGGTGAGATGAGATGTAAGCGACACTGGCCTATAGTTTTTGGCCTCGGATCGATCTCCTCCTTTGTATATTGGGACTATGTTCGCGCTCTTCAGGATGCCCGGTATTTCTCCAGTGTTTAATGATCGTCTCCATATCCAGTATAGGGGCTCAGCGATTGCATTCTTGCCGTTTTTGATCAGTGTGGCATTCCATTTATCTGGTCCTGCCGCTGAGTGTGTTTTTAGTTTCCCTATGACTTGTGCAATATCCTCCGTCGTAAAGTCGAAATCCGTTATACTTTCCCCTTGTGGTTCTTCTTCAAAGAACGCGTTTCTATCGCATATCAGTTTGTCAGTTTTTGGGATACTGAAAGATGATTCATACTGAGCTTTTAATATTTCAGATACTTCTGTTAGATCATCAGATAAATCACTGTTCTCATTTTTTAAAGGCCCGATAGTCGCATAGTTTTTCGACTTTCTTTTTGCGAAATTATAGAAGTACTTTGAGTTAGCCTTTATCGCTTCTATAGCGTCATCTTCTTCTTTTTCTGTATGCTTCTCGATTAGTTCTTGTATGATGACATCGATACTTTGCAGTTTATCATTTAATACTTTTCTGATGTTGTTATCTTTACAATTACTTAATTTTGCAGTCACTCTTTTTCTCTTTCGGAACAATGCCCTCTTTTGTCTTTCGAACCTGCTTCTCTTTCTTCTTTGTTGTATCTTTGGGACATGTTTTTCCACAATTTCTAACGTCTTCTCCTCTAACGTCATTAGCATCTCTTCCGTTGTCTTGGCCTCGAAAATGGTTTTCCAATCTATTACTTCCATGCTGGATGTCACAT